>JAUYWV010136702.1:0-10806 GCA_032274565.1 Nematoplana nigrocapitula
GCTTACAAGTCAAAGCTTAGGATCTCTCGCTAAATAAAATAGCTTTAGCTTGAAGCTTTGACTTATTTTTATTCATACGCCTTAATACCTTTCCAAAGACATACCAGATCGTACTATATAATGTCATTAAAGAAACCATTGTTTTCGTTACGGCACTCGATTTAACTGCAGGTTAACAATGTATAAATTTCGTACTATAGTCTGGGAATAGAAATCGATCGGAAAAATCAATTATATAATGTCCTTAAAGTAACCGCCATTTTCTTTACGGCACTTGATTTAACTGCACGTTAACACTGAATAAACTTAATACTATAGTCTGTGAATAGAAATCACTGATCGGATTTCAGATCTGAACCATTATTTTCGTTACGACACTCGATTTAACTCAGCAATAACAATGTATAAACTTCGTGCTATAGTGTGTTCGAAAAAAAACATTCTAGAAATTGAAAATAACGTTAAATTCCCGGTTTACTACTTCTAAGAAGTCTGATGGGAAAATAAATAATAATTTCCATGTAAACTTGAGATCTCCAAGTGACTATAGCACATGACTTGCACGTGACCTTGACGTACTACGTTCTGATTGGCCATTGCTATTTTCAAGGTAAATCCCCGGTTTACTACTTGTAAGTAGTCTGATGAGAAAATATGGAAATTTCACGTGACCTTGAGATTACCACCTGACTATAGCACGGTACTATAACACATGACCTTGACGTACTACGCTTGATTGGACGTTGCTATTTTCAACTTAAAATAATGTTAAATCCCCAGTATAGTACTTGTAAGTAGTCTGATGAGAAAATAAGGAAATTCTTGTGTAACCTTGACCTAGTTATGACGTACTAGGCTCTGATTGGATGACCTACTTTCGTTGCTAGGGGAATTCCCATGGTTGCTAGGGGAATTCCCATGGTTGCTAGGGAATATGACATACTACGCTCTGATTGGCCGTTGTTAAGGGAATTACCATGGTTGCTAAGGGGAATTCCCAAAATCTATCTTTAGTTGAGTTAGATCCAACACATCTCCTACTACTGGCTTGGTCCCTTATTGCCAAGCCTTTCCCTGAATCGCTGAGATCCCCAAGAGGAATTCCTGTGACTTTGACCTACAACCACAGAAGCATTACGTGGTTTGTCGGGACTATAACAAAAGCCGCAGTTGTCGGGACTCGCTTGTTTTGCTACAAAATTTATATCATTATGATTGGCACAAGATCAGGGTAATGATGTATATCTTCATTTCACTTGAAATTTTGTTATTTTTTAATTATTATCCAAAATAAAATTGACATAGGTTCCGACTATTCATGCCTTTTTATGAAACCGATAAGGTCCCGACAATAGAGGAATATACTAATTTAACTGTGAATTTATCAATATATGGACTGTCGGGACCTATGTAAGTCCCGACAATAGAACATTTTTAATTAGAAACGTACACGATTTTAACACTTTTGTCATGGTAACGGTAGACTTTCAGTTGCAGTTTCAGTATATTATGCAATACAATCCTGTATTCTCGGGACTTAGGTAAAAACTCAGTTTTATTCGTATCAAATAATACTTGCTTTAATCAATAAATCAATAGACCCAATTTTCACTGGTCTGTGTAATATAATCTTGCGTTGTCGGGACTTAGGTAAAAAGTCAGTTATATTCGTATCAAATAATACTTGCTTGCATCGATTTATAAAACATAAAACAATACCTAAGTGGGTTCACGAAGGAAGTTCCCGTTTCTAGACAACTGTAACCCCAGCTTCTGCAATCACAAGACATCATACCCACAAAATAATGATCCTCATATCTCAGTGCCGCCACCAAGCTTGCTATTTTAGAAAGATTATTTTTTAAATTCCTTAACCCGTAAAATTATACTCACAACGAATATATTTATAACCGAGCTCCAATTTTTGATTAATTTGATTGATTCCTGAATTTACTTAACGACTTTTACAATATTTCAACATTATTAATACACAGTTAAGTAATTCACTGTGCATGTTATTCGCTCTTACATGTTGCACAGCCATGAATAAAAGTTTTAGTACTGAAATTCGATTCTTAATGTATTCTATAAATTGCGCACATCAAGAAAATAAATCAATAGATACAGTATTCAATGGTTCATGTAATACGTACAATCCTGTGTTCTCGGGCAAAAACTCAGTTTTATTCGTATCAAATAATACTTGCTTAATCAATAAATCAATAGTTCCAATATTCACTAGTCTATGATTTATTATCCAAAATATATTGGACATAGGTCCCGACTATTCATGCCATTTTTATGAAGCCGATAAGGTCCCGACAACAGAGGAATATACGAATTTAACTGTGAATTTATAAATATATGAACTGTCGGGACCTATATAAGTCCCGACAATAGAGCATTTTTAATTAGAGACATACGCGATTTTAACACTTCTATCATGGTAACTGTAGACTTTCAGTTGCAGTTGCAGTATATCATATAATACAATCCTGTGTTATCGGGACTTAGGTAAAAACTCAGTTTTATTCGTATAAAATAATACTTACTCTAATCAATAAATCAATAGCTACAATATTCGCTGGTCTATACAATACAATTCGGACTTCTATTCGTCAGAAGAAGAATTTTTTAAAAGTTATACATCAATAGCTACATGGTTCAATATTCCACTTTGTTCTCGTGCCTAATTTTCATTTTAGACTATATGGACGTTCAAATTATTTTTTTATTATACCCATGACGAGTAGGAAGCCAAATGGAAATTATAGATATTTAATTTATATAATGTCAAATTAGATTGGATATCTACTGAGAACGTTTTACCAATTTTCGTAATCAACGATTGACAACATGGCTGAAATCGCATGTGAAATTTGAATTGAGTTCAGATTTTGTAGTAGTTTTAAAACCATGAGATCGTTTAAGCGATACAAGATAAATTATTGACGTCTGTTCAATTGATCTATCTATTTCATTCTATATATAGGCCTATTCAATATTTATAATGGAAATATGTTCACACTATCCATGAATTTGTTATGGTGTATTCAGGGTCCGGATACTATAGGGATATTAATATTTAATTGTTTAACAAAATCATGCCTATTCGATAGTTTTAATCGCAGAAAATATGCACATTTTACACTTGGTTGTTTTAACTATATCTTATTTTACGTAGAATAACATTTAAACAAATTAAATATCCATGCTCTTTAATTAGCGGCACCAATTTCATTCTCTGTTTATCATTTATTTTCTTTAACAAAAGCCGACACAGCTGGTTTGAAAAATATAGGTGAGACCAAAATCTTCGACGAATTTAAATGAACTTATTTCTTCGCGAAAAAATATGTGAAAAGGTATAGTACTTTTGCAAGATGTCCTACGCACTAAATACTTCGGAAAATCAATAAATTTGGAGTGGCTGAAAAAACGGCAGAGTCGGGACTTGGTTTTAGAGCGATGCTACGACATATCCAGAATAATTAAAGTGTGAATAATTAGGTTTAAAATTGGGACCACATAATTAAATAACATAATGAATGTTGTTTTTATAAATAAATGAATAAATTTAATGTTTGCTAACTTAATAAAAATGAATAATCGGAAAATCATAGTTGAATAAATAGAATGATTGAGAGAGGTTATCTGAACAGGCGTCATCAAATTATATTTCACTACTTTAGCGAGCTCAGTGGTTGTAAAATTAAATTCAGAATGTTAACTAAACTCAAAATTTACAAGCAATTTCACACAAGTTACCAATCGTTGGTTAAGGTAAAACTAGTACAAAGTTTCCGAATAAATGTCCAATGCTACACTAACATTTAAACAAATTAAATATCTATGGCATAACTACTCGTGAATTATAGATAAACACAAACTCAAATAAATTCGAGGTGAATTATAGAATAATAGGCTTAGGAGTTGAAAAAGCTACTAGCTGTGGTTAAAGAGAAACATAAACACAAATAACGCAATCTCACCATGAAGAACTGTATTAAATTAAAAATATATGCAAACATTCTTTCGCTAGAAATCTTCTTGAATATAAAAATAATCGATAGGCCTACACCTAAAAGTAAACTAATCAATAATAAACCATCAATCTCTACAGGTCTATGAAACCTTCCACAATACACTTCTTCTACATTACACATACAACATACAGTACACTCACTCATGCACAATTCATGGTCAATTTTGCACCTTCCTCTTTTTGAACGGATCTGTAAGATTTAAAAATAACAGTACAGTATTTGATAAAATAATGGTTGTATATATGAGAAACTAACCTTGGATAAGAATGTCGTCCGCTTTTCTGTTCCGGTTCGTAGTTTTCAATGAGCCGCTTTCAGAAGCAAGAAGGATCTTTGCTATTTTGGTGATCTCAACAGTACTGTCCGATAATCTATAGTGCTTTTTGTGCACATCCATCGAATGCCCCAAATGGTCAGCTATCCATCGAATTTCTGCCTCCGTCATGTCCAATAGCTGGACAGACGTGGCAACTGTTTTGCGCAGTTTCGTCGATGTTATTAATTCGGGGCTAACCAAATCAGCTGTCTCGGAAATGTCATTTAGGCTGTCCCAGCCACGGTATGCTTCATTCGAATTTGGCCGAGCAAAAACGAATACATTGGAAATATGTATTCCGAATTTCACTCTATTCTCAATTAGACAGTCAATAGCCTCGCTCAAATTAGGGGTGACGAGCATTGGTACTTTCCTTAGCCTTTTACCGGAGATATAAACTAAAGTCATACGCTCAGCTAGCTTCTTTTCAATGGGATTTTTAATATCCCGAAATTCCTCCTTTCGAAGCCATTCCCCACGCTTTGCTCGCGCCCATAAGTCTAAGGTCAATTTTGACGGTTCTCCGCCACGTCTCCCATTCAGTGTGACTAAGCGCGTAATGACAACTTTGCACAACTCGGTCCACAGACAAATATCGAAGTTCTCTTTAATTTCGGTTAATATAAATTTGATTCTCTTCTCACAGTACTGCTTCAATTTAAGCAAGTCCTCCGTGAGAGGCAGTTTCTCGGCAGCGCAATCCTTACGTTCCTTCAACACTGACACCACTCTCGATGCCAAAGGCGGCCACTCAAGGCCATAAAGTTCCAGGAAGGAATTCGCATTCCTCAGCAAGCCTTCGTTTTCGTCTCGGACAGCCTTACCCTTCACAACCGCTGCTAAAGCCTTCAGGGAATACCCGAGCTGGAGACACACGCTTGGGGTTTTTACACAGGTCTTTCCATTGTCTTCAGAAAAGCCAGCTAATTCTTTTACAGCCCGAATAACTAAATCCCAATTGCTTGGTGAGACCAAGTCTTGCACAGCAAGATTTTCACTGTCGCCCAAAGTGCGTGCTGTCAGTAATAGACGAGCACATGCCCTTATCCGACATGCAATATTCGGTTTGAAGTCATCTTTGACCAATAGGCATGACAGGTATGACTGTAGTGTTCGATCGCTTCTAATTATTGCGCCAACATCATCCATTTTGAAGGTAGAGATCGCATTGGTAACTGTGGGACTAAGACCTTTCTCCATGATTGAAAACAACAAATTCTGCGACTGTTGAGTTACGTTTGTTGGAACAGAATTAGTCTCATGGACCCGAACTGCACAGGTTTGGCAATGGCGCCACAAATCAGATCCAATAAAGAATCCAAAGCAATATGGGCAGGGAGAATATTTCTTATAATCCTTGCCATCATCAGTTCTTCTGGCTACACGGAGTTCTCCTTTGCGAGATTTCAAAACAGAAATATTGTGATAAAAATCTCCCAGATGCGACAGTTGTATCAAAGAATTTCTTCTCAATAAGGAGCCCTTATTTAAACCCAGAACTCTAGAGACTTGGAAGTCATTGGGATGCTTTTGCTCAAAATGACGTGCCATTTTTTACTTACTTTGGCCACAGAGAAAGCATGTGTATTTCTTTTTGTAGTCTTTCCCAACTTCTTCTTTGTATGACACAGTAATTTGGCATTCACCAGAATCATTTGTGAAATGTGGAGCAGGTAAAGCCCACTCAGGCAATGATGGAGCTAGAACCTTCTGGGATGCATTATTAGAGGACTCATGCAATGATGGAGCTAGAAGCTGCTGGGATGCATTATTAGAGGACTTAGGAAATGACGGAGCTAGAAGCTGATGGGATGCATTACTAGAAGACTCAGTTTCACTATCACTTGCATCCAAGTCCACATTATAATTGTCAAATGTCACTGTTCTTGCTACTACTTCGCTCGCAGGAAGGCATCCATATAATCTGCTGATCGCATTAACAGCTGCCTGTCGCTTTGGTCTGAAAAATAAATAAAAGCAAAATGCTGTACAATCTAGTTTAAATATTTTATATTATATTATTTTATAAACAAGAAGCAAAACACACAATAAACGATCAATAAACAAATAAACAATACCTGTCAGACATTTTTCTGTAAAGAATAGAATGGTAAAAATATTATTAAGTAATGTCACATTTAAAAAATTCGAAAACCTATTAATATAAATGCATAATAACATGGTTAAAATATAATTCATACTTTATTTTCCCTTAGTAGTAATGTTATCATGTAAGAAATAATCGAGAGAAAATAGTTATTGGTACTGTTGTAACTTTTATATTGCAAAAATATAAATATATTTATTCAAAATAATCTTATTAGGCCCACCAGTTAGTATTTATGAAGTTTTTGTGTTTTAATTGTTTTACTTAGAACTGTAAACAAAGGATTTAATTAATTACCACAATATAAAATCCAAATTGCACAATAGCAATCTCCTATATTTACCATTATGGCAGGCTTGTGAAAAATAGTACTATATAACTTTTGAGCACTTTAACTGTTTTAGAATAAACAAACTGAATAAAACTTGTCATGCCTAGACTTAAAGAAAATAGAATGTTTATAGCTGAAATCAGACCACACAAAATAAGCATAACCTTCAAATGGGCACAAATGGCTTCCAGACTCACTATAGCATGAATAGCATTTAACATTGAATATAGCTGGGTAATTCTCTGGGATTGAGCTCGCATGAATTTAATTATACTTTTGCTAATAATTATAGAATAAATTGAATATGTTTCTTCATTTAAAACTATTTTAATAAGGTTATTTTTATATCATAAATAAAGGAATGGTTTTAAATGAATTAATATAACTATAATTATTATTTTTTATAAAAATTTGTTTGTCAAATTATTAAAAATAACTTGATTAATTCTATTGTTTAGAAGATAACTCATTTCAATAATTATCAAAGTTTAAAAAATTTATTTATTTAGTATTTAATAATTTAAAATATAGGATTATATCTAAAAATCTTGTAATTTTCAAACACTCATCCAAAATAAAGTCATTTACTTTTTTATAAGTATAAAAAATTCATAATTATATTAAAATAATTCATAAACAAATGAATAGTTAAATATAATAACTCATTTATGAAATAGTCATGATTAAAATAGTCATATAAAAATTGATAATTAATAATCATGCAAATTAAATTATATTGACAATTTGTTAAATTTGAATTATGATAATTTAATGTTATTGTTATTTATTAACTTGGTTTAATAAGTAAGTTATTTAAATTTGACCTCTTCAATAACGATTATTTTAAATTTACTATTACTTAATATACACATATTTATATGCAATTTTTAATAAGACTATTTCCACTATGATTTATTATGTACAAGTTTTTATAAACCAATTTCTACATACGATCTTTTAAATATAATCAATAATTATAGTTTTCACTATGTAACTGCCGAAACAGATTAACAATAAATATTATTGCAACTCGGAATAATATTGGTTGTACTTTACTAGATAGGCTGATCATATGATAACCAAATGAATGATTTTCAATCGAATTTTACTATAGTCAGAGTTTTTATAAGTCGAATGGTAATAGTTTTTAACAGTCTGTTATGATTTAATGTGTTAAATGGGGTGAATACAAAACATTGTAAATCAAGAAATCGTCATAGCTTACCTCGACTTATTACTGTGTTGTCACTATATAAAGTTTTTAAAATAGACCGATATCTTAATATATTTTTGAAAATGTAACAAACAAATAGTATACCATGTAAACATTCATTGAAATATATAAACAAACCACGCTAATCATAATTCATAAAATTCATAATACATAAAATTTCTATATGATTCATCAACCTACTATTAATATTGATTAAAATGAGAGAAAATATAAAAAATAAAAATCTTGGCAGTACCAAAAAGTAGTATAAATATTTATAAGATCAATTTCCTTCAGGTCCTGACAAATACGGAAAATTTGTTTGAAAATTTTGCAAAAAAGTGTTTCATTCATGACATTATGAAAGTTTAATAAATTATAAAAACTTTTCAGAATGTTTAGTCTAAGATCATAAATAAAATGTATATATCGATAGATTTCTAAAACTGTTTTTCTGAAGCTCAGATTCAACTTGGGAAAAAATATACAGCATAATTGGTTTGAGTGCCGACAAATTTTCAGGTCCCGACAATAAAATATTTTATTATATCCAAGTCCCGACAAACCATGTCCTGTGAAAATACATCTAATCCTTTTATTGCATATAGTCCAGAGTATTTTTAAGGAATTTTCACTGGGCGACTGGGTTAAGAAATAAGTAGGCCTAAAATTTTACAACTACAGCCAAACAACAGAATTCGAATCTTTCTAAAATGTTTGTAATAAGTTGAAAAAAGGGTGTTCCTACGTCAGAGAAACCTAATTATTATTTTTTAAATCATCTGAAAATTTGAATAGGTACTTATATGTACGAATACAGAGATTACCTAATCAAAAATATATTCAAAAAATCAATGCTAAAAAAGTTACTTTGTACACATCAGGATACAATTAAAATCTTTTTCAGCATCGACCTCAAAAAACGTTTTCACAAACTGACTGACGGTTCATGTATAAGTCAGTGGGAACTTGTTTCTGCGCTCTTTCTTCTCATAGAGATCTCAATGTAACACTTCCATTATTTCCGTATATTTGCGCCATCCGTAAGTAGGTCTTTTCGTCCTTATCGTTGATTGATATCCCTCTATCTTGGTTGCCTCGCTTTGTCGTAGCTTCTCTAATTTTGCAATACATCATGTCAGTTTGACCTTTATTTTCTAACTCTTCAATGGTCTCACCTGTCACATGCTTTCTCTGTTTCTCTTCTGAGTTCATTGTTCAATTGTTGTATTTTCGTCGTCCAGTATCATTATTGATGGATTTCCATTTTCTCCTTTCTTGCATGATATTTATCATTTCTGGAGTTATCCACGGCTTCTTTGGAGCATTTGTTTCGATGTATCCTATATGTTGATTTCCGCTGCCTTCTTTATACTTTCTTTGATTTTAGTCCATTTATCATTCATTGTGGTTGGGTTGACTCTTTGTAGTTCTTGATCCACTTCTTCTGCAAACATTTTACGAATTTCTCTATTCTTCAATTTATTGGTGTTCCATTTTTTGCGTCTTTTCTTCCTCTTGATCTTTTTGAATTTCAAGTTCGCAGTCATCATTACTAAGTTGTGATCTGCACCGGGGTAGCTAGACGATTTCTTCACACTATTTCGGTATTGCTGTCTATCGGCGCTATAGACAATCTGGCATCGCATCCTATTATCTCCAGGACTCTTCAAAGTATATCTTCGTCTGAATTCTTGTTGAAAGTTTGTTAGTTGATATTGTTTGCAGAAATCCACGAACATTTGTCCTCGATTTTTTTTTCCAATCCATATTCACCAACTATATATATATACCTTGTCTTCCTTGCCTTCCCCGACAATGGCATTCCAGTCACCCATTAGAATTATATAGTGTATCGTTTCCCTTGACTTCTTCTATCAGTTCTTCAATCTGTTCGTAAACTCTCTCCATGTCTTATAGTCTTGATACTGTGACGTTGGCATCTACACTTGTATAATTGCTGCATTAGGAGGTTCTCCTTCGATGTTGGTCAGCATTAATTGTTCGCTTTACTGTATTGTTTTGGTGACTTTATTTGAATGATGGTGATTCATTAGTACAGCAACGCCATTTCCACCTGAGTAGATTATTCGGTATTTATTGTTAATGAAGTATCCTGAACCTTTTTAATGTGTTTCACTAATAAGTCCCATAATATTGATTTTAAGTTTCTTCATTTCTTCTTCTAAGTTCTCCAACTTGCCGTCTTGTTGCATATTTCGCATATTCCAAGTTCCAATCCGTAATTTGTGTCCACGTGCCCGTTTTATTTTTAAAGTGTCTTGAGATAACTCAGTGATTCTTAGCACCCCCTGCTCCTTGAAGGTTTGAACCGCCAACGTAGCTCAAGTTCAAAGAACCGCTGGGGACTAGGGGCCGTTTACTTTGGTTGTACTCAATAATTCTGTCTTGGGAAGGTTAGTGACGGTGGTTTCCCGTCGCCTTCCGTCACGGCCCATATACCATTGGACCGTTTTGGTCTCATCTGCTATATGATAATCTACATGTACACGCATGTATGTGGCGACATCCTTGCCAGCCTACAAGGACCTTTCTTCTTCGAACGCTGGAGGATTTTCAGCAGAGGAGGGGCTCGAACCCACGTCCTCTGGATCCAAATATTTTTTTATGGTTCGCGCCTTGTCTCATTCGACCATCCGTCTCGTGATTTTACTATATAGCACAAATTCTACAGCTCGATTTTTTCACACCCTGAACGAAACTTTGCTGTGTCCGCCCAGTACCACGATATTTTTATGACTGGGCGACAAATATCGTGGTACTGGGCGGACA
>JAUYWV010136713.1:0-10806 GCA_032274565.1 Nematoplana nigrocapitula
AAACAATGCTCTATTGTGTCTGCGCGCAGCCGTCACGCTTCAGTGCTTTGTTAACACGCACTATAGTGAGAAAATTATCGAGGTTAGTGAGTCAGTCGGAAACAAGTTCAGGCTAGACGGGGGGGGGGGGGGTTGGTGAGTCATGATCTGGACCGTGGCTATCCTTTACTACTGGTGTTAACAGTATAAGCAGGAATGTGTGTGAATCATCACGCTCTTGGGGCTAGTGGAACCAAGAAGTGTCTCGACTGAGAACTCGCATTATTTCCTAGACCGCATCGCTGTGTAATTCGCCCCAACCTGTATAGACGAGTATAGTGGAAAGTGCAATTGGAGGTTTGGGCTCTGTTCATCTATCCAATTAATTGCTTGCCGACTTGTGCGCCCACATGGCAACCGCTGAGCAACAGAGACCAACACATAAATTTGGAACCAGTTGTCTTTCTCTACGCAGTATACTTCGCTCGGTAGGCGCTGGGTGTTGCTTAGCAATTGGTTACCTATAACAACCTGCGAATGCATCGCCATCAACAATTGCGCAGGTACTGTGGAAAGAAGAGAGTGCATGTGAATGGATGCCGTTTTGCACACAGTTCTGAAAATGATTAAATTGAGGATGTATGTTGATTGGAAGAAGGCTTGGTCTTGACTACAGTCGGAAGAGATATAATCGATAAGAATCAAAATTGGAGAGAAGGAATGAACACTGCGAGGTAGATGGCATCATCATGAGATAAAATTGAGTAAAACCACAGTGTAAAAGATTTATTGTAAAGCATTTTAAACTGTGGTTTTACTCTTTTATCAACAGAAGTGTTCATGACTTCAACTTGAATCATGGGATGCACTGAGCTGAACTGACTTACGGGCGTGTCCGAGTACTAGAATGGTTGCTCTTTGGATTAAATTTATTCGCACTTGGATTAAATTATTTGGAACGTCGTTTAAATTTCATTGGCTCGTGGATTAAATTAATTATTACTTGAATTGAAATTAAATATATTGGCACTTGGATTAAACTCGGTGACACGTGGATGAAATCCATTGTCTCGTGGATTAAAATTCTTTGAGATTTCATTGGCTCATACATTAAATTACTATTGGCACGGGTTTTAACTTCAGTGACACTACTTGGATTAAATTCATTGGCTCTTTGATTAATTTCCCTGCACAATTCAGTGGCATTTGGATTAAACGCATTGGCACGTGTATTAGATTCATTAGCATGTGAATTGGAATTCTTGATATTTAGGATTAAATTCAGTGGAACTTGAATTAAACTTCTTTGAGATTTTCGATTAAATTCTTTGTCACGTGGATTAAACGCATGTAGCACTTGGACTACATACAATTCGGTGATACTTGGAGTACATTCATTAACACTTGGATTAAATTCATTAGGTCTTGGATTGAACGTGTGGGCATGTGGGCTAAATTGATTAGCAGGTAAATTTAAATGCTCTGAGATTTCGAATAAATGAATTCATTGGCACGTTTATTAAAATTCATTAAGACTTTGATTAAATTCATTGGCACGTTTATTAAAATTCATTAAGACTTTGATTAAATTCATTGGTACTTGGACTACAATTCACATACCGGAGGTCGGTGTTTGTGCCCCAGCCGAAGTCAAACACACTTAGTGCCAGTTGTCATTTGTTTTCTTGCAACCGACAATATAAATCTTGAACATTACTGCGAAAATATTTCTGTTTTACGTAATTAATATATTTACACGCGTTGTCGGTTATTATTTAGGTGTCCACGTGTTAACCTAGCATTTCTGATAAAGTTCCCTTTTTTAAGTTCGCACAATATTCGGCTACTCTTAGTAGTATGGTGTGTAGCAATGCTGAAATAATGGAAACTTGGTAAAGCTGGCGGGCAGGAGGGGACGAGGACGCATCTGTAGGTGATACCCCTCTGCACTCCAGCTCTCCAGTCTCCACTGGGACTCCTTGCATCGGTGGAACACGGAGGGCATCTACTGCTACTGCGGCGGGCCTGGCGTCACCTGGCTGCGGATGCTCCAGTGTGCCCAATGTCTGCAATGGTTCCACGAGACCTGTCTGGAGATCTACGCCCGGCTGGGCTTCGAGCGAGCTCTCCTCCCCTGGGACTCCAACTGGTTCCTGCTCTGCTCCCGCTGCAACAACGGGGTGGAGATTCTGCTCAGAATTCGACCCACCAAGTGAGGAGACACGCCTTTCTCTCTATCTGGCGGCTTTCCTCCGTTCTCCCCTTCTCATCCCTTTCTTTTTCTCGTTCTCTTTTTTTCTCTCGCTGGTTTTGCTTTCATCTTATCTTTATTTTTTTATTCGCTTTCATTTTCTGGTTTTTTATCTTGCTTTTTGTTTTACATTTTTTTTATTTTCTCGTTCTCTTCCCGTTTTCTCTTTGATTGTATTTCTCCGTGTTTTCGCTTTCATTTTCTCTGTATTCTTTAATGCGTTTTCCCTTTCATTTTTTCTCTATTTTTCTTTCTATTTTTTACTCCTTTACTGCCCTTTTTCGGTTTCGAAGTTTTTCTCTTTCTCTGTGTGTTTCTGTTGATGTTCCAGCAATGGAATCTCATTCCAGGCTATCTTATAAAAGTGTTTAGCATCGTGAGGCGTTGGTGCAACTTTCTCCTGTTTTCCAACTCCCCTTCTCCTCTCTGCTCTCTTTCTCCCCCCGCTGATTGTGCCGACCCCATTGCCCCCTGTCGCCTCAACCGCCGCACTGCTCTCCACTCTCTCTCTCTCCCCCATCCGTCCTCTTTCCCTGCTTCTCATGCTGTTTGATGTCTACCTTCTTCCAGATTCGAATTATTGCATATCGTTCTCATGAATTTGAGCTGGGAGTTCGGTGAGGAGTGCTTCTTCCATCTCGAGGGCGACATCGTCTCCTGGCTGCGAAGACACTGGATTGCTTTGCTGGCCAATCAGGTGAGTTGGAGTTGTTTTGGGAAATGTTGTGTGTTGGCGGATATGAGCCTCTCTATTCAATGTCCCGTTCTTTTGTTTTCCAGGTGTTCCAGAGTCGATCCAAACTGATCGGAGTAGTTCAAGAGACTCTTCTGGCACATCCGGACAGGTATATGGGGTTTGTAGCGATAGAAAACAATAGTAGCTAGTCGGCGGTAATTTAGTGTTTAGCATTTTCTTACATTCATCTGAGCTTTCTAGTTGAGAGGTGGTCAAGCGAAATTAAAGTCATTATCTGTTAAAGCCTGGTGGCAAGAAATTCAGACGCATTGAATAAACCAACGTTGGAGACTCATGACTGATCTACTGACTACAACGCTATGCGTGTCACAGCGACAAACTGTCTTCAGACCAAATGTAACTGAAATCACCACGAGACAGAGAAGGGGACTTTGCAAAAGACTAATAGAGATTTACAGAAGACTAAGAGAGAGATTGAGAGAAGACTAAGAGAGAGATTGAGAGAAGACTAAGAGAGAGATTGAGAGAAGACTAAGAGAGAGTTTGATAGAAGACTAGGAGCGAGATAGAAAACTAAGATAACACTAGGAGAGAGGCTAAGAGAAGACTAGAACAAAGACTAAGAGTGAGACTAGGAGAGGCTAAAAAAGACTAGGACAAAGACTAAGAGAGAGATTGAGAGAAGACTAGAAGAAAGGCTAAGAGAGATTGCAGAAGACTAAGATAACACTAAGAGCGGTTGGGTAGCCCGCCTTTATCCGCGACGCGCGTGAACAGGGTTGGAACAAGAAGAGAAGCTAAGAGAGAGATTGAGAGAAGACTAGGAGAGAGAATAAGAGAAGCTAAGAGCGAGATTACAGAAGACTAAGATAACACTAAGAGCGAGACTAGGAGAGAGGCTAAGAGAAGACTATATCAAAGACTAAGCGCGAGACTAGGAAAGAGGCTAAGAGAAGACTAGATCAAAGTCTATGACAAGGAGAGAGGCTAAGAGAAGACTAGATCAAAGACTAAGCGCGAGACTAGGAGAGAGGCTAAGAGAAGACTAGACCAAAGTCTAAGCGCGAGACAAGGAGAGAGGCTAAGAGAAGACTAGATCAAAGACTAAGCGCGAGACTAAGAGAAGACTAGATCAAAGACTAAGTGCGAGACTAGGAGAGAGGCTGAGAAAAGACTAGAACAGACGAAGAGCAAGATTAAAGAAGACTAAGATAACACTAAGAGCGAGACTAGGAGAGAGGCTAAGACAAGACTAGAACAAAGACTAGGAGAGTAGCTCAGAGAAGTCTGGAACAAAGACTAAGAGCGAGACTAGGAGAGAGTCTAAGAAAAGACTAGAACAAAGACTAAGAGCGAGATTGTAGAAGACAAACATAACACTAAGAGCGAGACTAGGAGAGTGGTTAAGAGAAGTCTGAAGAGAAGTCTGGAACAAAGACTAAGAGCGAGACTAGGAGAAAGGCTAAGAGAGAGATTGAGAGAAGTCTGGAACAAAGACTAAGAGCGAGACTAGGAGAGAGGCTAAGAAAAGACTAGGACAAAGACTAAGAGAGAGATTGAGAAAAGACTAGCAGAGAGGCTAAGAAAAGACTAGGACAAAGACTAAGAGAGAGATTGAGAGAAGACTAGAAGAAAGGCTAAGAAATGACTAGGACAAAGACTAAGAGAGAGATTGAGAAAAGACTAGAAGAAAGGCTAAGAGCGAGACTAGGAGAGTGGTTAAGAGAAGTCTGGAACAAAGACTAAGAGCGAGACTAGGAGAAAGGCTAAGAGTGAGACTAGGAGAAAGGCTAAGAAAAGAGGGTAATTCAAAGCGATGTTCTGACAGACAATGTAAATCAGCAGGCGCCTATTAGCATTGCCGGAGTTCGATTGGAAATTTCTTGGTTTCCTGTTTAAGAATTTTCATGCTAATGTTTGACTAAATCGCACTAAATACAGTATCATGTCGATAATAATATCAACTCGAGATTCTAATACCGGAATACATTTTGTTTATAAAATGGAATATATAAGCTGAATTTAGAGTCGAGGAACAGAGGGTTTACAGTTTTACATTGGACATTCTAAAAATTGACAGTTTATTTCAGATATTTTGTAAATTTGACAGTTCTATTAAATGTGAATTTACTGGAATCTTGAATGAGTCATTGTATAATTCGATATCCACATACCATCAGATTAGCTACCGTATACCTGCGTATCAACAATATAACCAGAAACCAAAAACATTTCAGTTAATTTATATAGATATACGTTAGTGTTGCTGAAGTACCCTACATGGTACTTTATGGTATTCCAAAAAAGATGGGTCCTTCGTATAGCGACAGAATACGAATATTCCTCATTAGTCGTGAAATCTCCCAAATGTCATAAGTGCTATACTACTGTATATATATATAATTATATATAAGTCTGCACCTTTGCAAGATGCTTGCATGACATTAACACGAGGACCTATTCTCGATCGTACGAGGTTGAAGTTACTTCCGTCGAGTCAATTTAAGTGTCCTACAGACGATAATGAGCTATTTTTAGAAACTGGTCGATTTTGACTGATGGTGCATATCCTTTTCAAATGAAATTGATATTCATAAGAATGAAGTAGACTTGTATAAGGTATAGAATGAGCTACTACGGAAGCTCAGCTTGAAGCCTCTATAGTGGTTTATCATACTCATGTTGACAATGTTCACATTCGCATTGGAGAATGTTATCGATCGCACGATCTGCAGGTTTCAAATGGTAGCCGAGAATCCCAGCTTGATATCCAAATGTCGCCATCGACCGGGCGATGACGTCATACGCCAGACGCATCTCTATTGGCGAGTCAGGTGTCACAAAGGCGGGCCGGTCCGGCCGAACGTGTTCGTCACGTGTCCTCTGCCGATTGCTTCGTTGGGAAAGGTAAGATTTCTGCCTAATTTTCTATCCCTACATGAAACAGACTTCATTCCAAATTGATTTACTTTCGCTTCGAGATCTATATTATTCAGCAAGCTACGTTATTTCATGGCTCGCGTAACTTTAGAACATGCCGTCTGATTGGACAGTTTGCTGGCAGAGAGAGCGAGCAAGCGCGACTTGATTCACTCACTCACTCACACACAGGCTAGCTAGCTGATCTATTGATTTTCTCTCTCTCTGCAAGCGACTTGATTCACTCACTCACTCACACACAGGCTAGCTAGCTGATCTATTGATTATCTCTCTCTCTGCAAGCGACTTGATTCACTCACTCACTCACACACAGGCTAGCTAGCTGATCTATTGATTTTCTCTCTCTCTCTCTCTCTGCAAGCAAGACTACGGCGATGCGTTAGGTTGAACATACGCCAAAAGCACACTACTGATAATCAACTTGAGCGCGTTGTCCTTTATTCATAACAACACTTGCACGCGTATCTGCAGCAATGGTTTAACCACGCTTTAGATTAATTCATCTATGCTTTAAATTTAACTACACTTTAGATTAAAGCACCTGCGCTTTGAATTTAACTACGTTTTATAGTGTTAATCGTCTGCTTTTTGAGTTTGACTGCGCTTTAGATTAAATCATTTGTGCTTTCAATTCAACTACACTTTAGATTAAATCATTTGTGCTTTCAATTCAATTCAACTACACTTTAGATTAAACCATTTGTGCTTTGAATTTAACTACACTTTAGATTAAATCATTTGTGCTTTCAATTCAACTACACTTTAGATTAAATCATTTGTGCTTTCAATTCAACTACACTTTAGATTAAATCATTTGTGTTTTGAATTTGACTGCGCTTTATATTGAATCACCTTCGCTTTAAATTTAATCACGCTTTACATTAAATCACCTGCGCTTTAAATTTAGTTACGCTTTAGATTAAATCACCTGCGCTTAAAATTTAACTACGGTTTAGATTAAATCATCTGTGCTTTAAATTTAACTACACTTTAGATTAAATCATTTGTGCTTTGAATTTGACTGCGCTTTATATTAGATCACATTCGCTTTAGATTAAATCACCTGCGCTTTAAATTTAGTTACGCTTTAGATTAAATGACCTGCGCTTAAAATTTAACTACGGTTTAGATTAAACCATCTGTGCTTTAAATTTAACTACACTTTAGATTAAATCATTTGTACTTTGAATTTAACTACACTTTAGATTAAATCATTTGTGCTTTGAATTTGACTGCGCTTTATATTAAATCACATTCGCTTTAGATTAAATCACCTTCGCTTTAAATTTAACCACGCTTTACATTAAATCACCTGCGCTTTAAATTTAACCACGGTTTACATTAAATCACCTTCGCTTTAAATTTAACCACGCTTTACATTAAATCACCTGCGCTTTAAATCTAGTTACGGTTTAGATTAAATCATCTGTGCTTTAAATTTAACTACACTTTAGATTAAAACACCAGCGCTTTGAGTTTGACTGCCCTTTAGATTAAATCACCTTGACTTGACGAGACTGTTCGCGTTGTCATTTTATGCCTTCGCTGAGTCATTCGCTAGGGTTGGTCCGACCTGCCAAATTTCTTCCAATCTTTTCTTTTGTTGGCTACAGTTCTTCAGAAGTTCATATCGTTCCTAGTCTCCATTTAATCGTAATTGTGAATGGGAACATTGCTGATGGTCTATCTACTATGATCTCACATAAGAAGAGCATTGTTTGGTATACTATTGAGAACATCTTTATTGAAGGTGTTTGAGATATTTGATTTGTGCTGGTCTATCCGTTGGCATACGAAGGATATGACCTGCAAGTTGCCATCTGGTGGTCTTGGCACTGGTGCTTATAAATAGGTTTGCAATTTGTGATTTTGTACAGGGCTTTGTTGCTAATTTGATTTGGATAATCCCTTTTTATGATATTTCTGAGGTGTTTTTTTTAATCCTACTAGTAAGTACAATGTGAGTGATGTAAAACAAGTCAATAAATTAATGTATTTAAACAATGATTATATTATTTAAGGCAATAATATTTACATATAAACGTAATATATAAACAAAACGAACAGTATATGTTAAATGGCATATTGATTGTTACCCAAGTTTCAACTCTCATATGGGCGGGAAACACGAAATAGTTTCGTTTTCAAGAAAGCGTGAATTCCTGTGACACAAACCTATAGGCCTAAACAGCATATATCCTACGTATTGCAACCGGTTTCCGACCGTTCCACAGTCATTCTCTAGCCACAGATTTATTTTTTTCAACAAATTTCAAGGTCATTTGACAAAAAACAATAATATACAGTAAAATCACAACAATACAACTGTTAGGAGAATTCACTTTAAAAAAGAGGCACGTACCGTTGCTATATTAGTTTAAAGACAGTTTGAGTGGTTTTGTACTTTTATCTCGACCGCTTCGTTAATATCTTTAAGTCATCACGTGATTAAAGTGATCAACCTAAACTGGTGATTATCCAGAGCTAAGCCGCATAAAAGCTAGCTGTCCAATAAAATAGATGCGACTAGACAATCTGCACTCGGGCCTCTTTTTCATGAGATGTTATGTACACTATTGAAAATTATACAGTTATCAAAATTATCTATTCCTAGCAAAGTGGCGAATCGCTGCAAACATTCTAACCAAATATTCGTGTTACAAAACACTTATAATAAAATGTAAAGTGATTTGTATTAATTAATGACCTTTAACTGTTGTCTAGCTGCATGTGCACAAATAAGTTTTACACCTTAGTTTACCCATGCATAATTCTATAGATATGATGTCAGATGTTCGCTTGGCGATTTGCGTTAAAAGTTGTACTTTGAAAAATTACGCTTCGCGTTCGTACGAAAATTTATTTCACTGGTGCTCAGTATATGACCATTGAAATTGTATTAAATTGTAAAATAATTATTCTTTTTGTTCCCATTGTTCCGTTTATATCAAATAACCTTTTTAATTATGATTATAGTACTGTGAAGAAATGCGAGAAAGCATTTGAGAAATATTCTCGCTAGCATAAGATTATTGTTTGTATTTAATATTAAATGCGCTATAAATAAATTGTGGTTGAGTAGCAACGGTAAATATTCATTTTTAACGGCTGTAGTCTGTAGATGTAGTGTAAATGCTTTATAAAAATATGTGATGTTTTCTTATAGAAAATATTTTGCAGCTAGTATTCAATTATGGGGATACGCAGCAATCTCTTCGTGGTACTGCGGCAGGATGGGTACCATTTAGCCACACTACCACAGGCAGCAGGCTGACAGACACAGATAAGATGAAAAAGTGTGGAAATATTGAATAATACTTCATAATTGTAGTAATCATTTCAAACGTTCTATGTGCCAATGGCAGTAAATTCAGGCCTAGAAATATTAAGATAAAAACTTTAAGTTTGACTTGTTTTACAGCACATATTTAGTTTTACAATTACTTGGATTATAAATGCCATAACATTTATTTAAATAGTTATATTAAAGAATAAATCATTCTTTAAGTTTTCAATCTTACTTTAAAGTTAGCCAATCTTAAATTCAAATTTGGTAACATTTAATTAAAAGATATTGATAAAGTTTTTATTTTTGAAGATAATTAATATTAATAAATAAAAATATTAGTATTGATTTAAAATTTGACAATAAATTAAAGCATGAGTATTGTATACCTACATACTATAGGAAAAGAAGCAAGCCCAATATGTCAGAAATAGGGTAATATTAGTAGAATACATATGTCGTCTTTTAGATTATCTTAAGACCTACATAACTAGACACTATCACAAAGAATAATCTTTAAAGTCTAGACATTAGGCTAGAGATGATTAAAGACCACAAAAAGGTCATCCAATTTCTAAAAAAAATTAGTTACTTATAGTGACTAGTCTGGGACTCGGGATCCTTATAACCCAAGCACTAAAAATAAATGAAAGAAAAAAAATATATCAAGTTCAAATTTATATTTATTATTAACTATATTCACTTTATATATATTATAAATTTATAATATTATTAAATAGATTCTAGTTATCATATTGATGCATATAAATATTATAGTCCTATACATAAAAAGAAAAGAAATAATAATACAAAGTATTTTAATAACATTATGGTAATTATTTGCCAAAGAAATGATTAAGCATACATCACTTCACCTTCAAAATATAACATATGATATAACCTACTTTTTCTTTTGGGTATAAAATCCTGTAATAGTACAAGAAATATAAAACTTTATGACATACTTTAAATATTTATTATATTAAATTAAATATAGTAGTCATGTGACTTTAAAAGAAATATATGAACTATTTTATATTGAATTCAAAATTAGTGTAAGTAAACCTACTATATAGTAAATCACCTATATGGTAAATTAGATAGAAAGCTTCTAATAAACTTATATACATAATAATAACAAGGACAAAACATCTATATTGAATCAATAATTACTATTGCTAATAAATGTAAAAAAATATTTAAAAAGCAAATTTGATTCTATTTTCACAAAACAGTTTTGGAAAAACTAAAAATTATACAAGTATAATTAATAGATGATTAAATGCAAAGGGTCCTAACATACATATAATTGGATATCTATCTCAAGAAAAATCACAATATGTGAAAGGTAGTATAGTTGTTTTTATGGAACACATTTAATAATTAGATACATTCTTTTGACGGTAGTACTGCTCACAAGGTACTAAAAATCCACCCCGGTGGATTTTTTTCAAGTGTAACTGCAGGTAATTATACACAGTAAAGTCAGAAAGCTTTTTTAGGGATAGCCCAGGCATAGAATATTATAGCTGTAACTGCAGTAGACCTCCCACGGTCGCGGGTGCTGTTTTGGCCGTTGCTGAGTCACCACCAGATCTCCATTTTTTATTGTTAGGTTTTTTGTGTCAGGCCAGCCATGGCTGGCATGACGCA
>JAUYWV010136724.1:0-10806 GCA_032274565.1 Nematoplana nigrocapitula
TTGCATCCCCCCAGGGCATTCATCACCCTCATCTGAGACGGCCTGTAATAGACCACAGATGGAATGCTAATCCGCTAAATAAAAGCGGATTGCCTTCGGGTCTGGGTAGAAGAAGAAGAAGGATTGCTCTTGCCAAGGCCGGTGCCTCCTCTGCCGCTATTGCCTCAATCTCATCTGCCTCCTCTTACACCCACCACTCTCTCCTTTCTCCCTGGCGGTCGTCACTTCGCCATCTTTGGTGAGACTGTGAGCCTTCTCGACCTTTAGAGGCGGCCACGGGGAGTTGCCCGGTTGCTGGGCCTCGGCGGCCCTGCCCCCCCCCCATCCTTCGGAAAGGGCCGGGTAACCAAACAAAAGGATTGTATTTGGATACTGCTTTTATAGTCGCACTTTCAAATAATTTAAAAAAATTGTGAATAGCGGTTACTTTCAGACTAGATGTCTTACTGTTTCTTTATTGATTGCTTCGTCTAGATGCAGGAAAGTGCTGCCCTCACCTGTCTACAACTCCATCGAAAAGCGGAAAAGATTGGAAGCATGCTTCTCGAGAAGGGCAAAGTGGCTCCCGGTGCTCACGTCGCGCTGGTCTTCCCGGCTGGTAAGCGAAGTACTCCCTGACTCCTGAGCTAAGAGATGTATGTACGCTGTTCGATCCCACTGTCCTATAGGTATCGATCTCATATGCGCCGTCTACGGTTGCCTGTACGCCGGCTGTGTTCCGGTCCCGTTGAAACCGCCACATACGGACAATCTGGACACAACACTGGAAACCGCCCTGATGATCATCCAGTCGAGTCGTGCCGCCGTCCTGCTCACTCACACGCCCATTGTGAAATTGTTGAAGTCCAAGGTGGGAACGACGGGAAGACCTCAGTGTGTATTTTGGAATTCCATATACTGTATATTGTTTTCATATTATTTCCAGGAAGCTCAACAGCGTGTACCCCTCTCCAAATGGCCAACAATTGTGGACACCGATGAGTCCTATCGGAAGAAGCTGGCATCGATTTACAGAGCGATGTCTGCCGAACAGGAACACGCCTATTTGGACTTTGCCGTATCCACAACGGGTTAGTCGAGAAATTATTCATTTAGCCTTTCTGGTTTTGAGGATTCGAAAGGGCAGGTGACTTTTCTGGTCAGCCAATGTGGCACTTTGTTAATTCACTTCAACAAAGGCCCCATAACTGTAGATACGTACAGCCGCCTTCAATGGACCTTATACTGATCATCGAGGACTGTGAGCCCGACCATAGTCTCTCTTGTGACTCCTTTTACAACCGGCTTTGGGGGCAGTTGTCAAACCCACCCAGACAAACCAGTCTACAAACCCGCATAAAAGAGTACCAACTTGCAGTTTGATCGGCCAACGTACTTTTTGCCAGTTTCTTAAGACCGATAATCGTGTAACTTTACCAAAGTTCACCTCATCTGTTCGTTCCGATCTATGACCTTATAAACAATTTAACTTTACACCTGATGACCATCTACATCCCATTTGTATCCCGCCCACTGCGTCACTGATTCACTCAGGCGTTTAGCCAATTAACCCTCTGTATGGACATGGTGTTTGTTCATAGTTTTTCTCTTTCTCCCCTTTTAAACTGGCTCAACATTTACATTCCCTCATGGATCTTGACATGACGATAATGTATCGTTCGCCCGCTCTCCTAATGTGATGATCAGGTTTTAGTTCGACCATCTCTTTCTGTCGTGGGCTAAGTAACCGCTTCAGAGCAGCGTACGGTCTTCCCTCCTGTCAATCGTCTATAGCATCCCCTTTCTCCGTCTCCCCCGTCCTCTCTTCTCGGGTATTCTTCCCTCAATCACTTTCTTCGGAAGGCAGTCATAGCGTAGCGCATGACCCATCCACCTTTTCGGATAGTCCAGACCAGTGACACTTTTTCGGAGACTCTTGTCAACACCTCTTCATTTGAAACTATGTCTATCCAACTGATTCTTAGTTAGTAGCATTCTGTTCTTGCTGAAAGATTCTTTAGCCATTGCTAAAGTGTACTGCCCAAGGATTTAAACTGGTTGACCTGTTCTAGCTGTTCCCCATCTACCGTTATGCTCATCACCTCATCACCTCATCACTGGCCTTACTAGTGGTGTGGTGTCGTGGTTAGAATGCTTGTGCAACCGGAAGAACCCGTATGGTATTCGATCTGTTTGCACTTTAGGCGTGTTGACTGGGATACGGATGTCCCACCTGCGAACCAACGCTCTGTGCCATTCGCAGAAAGTCCAGTGCGAGTTCTATCCCACTCGGGCGGTGGTCCTCTGTCTGGAACCCTTCTCTGGGCTTGGATTCACTCTGTGGTGCCTTACTTCCATCTACTGCGGACATCATTCGGTCCTGGTCCCGCCCCAAGAGATGGAGACCGCGCCATGGCTATGGTTGACCGTTTGCAGTCAGAGAAAGGGTATAACCAGTTCGCTTTACCTCGATTGCAAAATTGAGAATTGTAATTTACGAACAATGGTTGCTTTCTATTGTGGTTGTAGTTCGCGACACGTTCTGCTCCTACGCGGCTATTGAACTCTCGACGAAAGCTTTGCCGAATGAGATACCGAACATGAAGGTAATGGGAATTGTTATTTGAATTCCTCCCTGAATTGTTATACTACTTGATAAGCTGCTTTTAATGTGATTATTTGTTTGTTTTTTTCTGCAACTTTGTGCTCCTCGCAGAGAGTAACTTGAAAAGTGAGTAGATCTTTAGTTGCCCTGTTTGGTTATTTTACTAAAAGTGGATAACTGATCAAATTTATCTATTTATGAATGGGATACATGGGAATATTAATTTGTTAGAAATTATGTCGTCACTAGTATAAAAAATACAACAACATTCGACAAGATTCTCCTGGTTTCCTTTTGTAACAGATTTGAACACACTTATCCAACGGAGCATATGCACTATCTGTCTGTATGTGCCGTGCCCCTCTAAGGCGTACTGTAGGTGACCGTGGACTTCCACAAATCTCTATCATTGCATGTTTTCTACACATTTCGTACAGTCAAGCTTTTCTTCCGTTCCTCTGGTACGTCCATTTTCTAATACTTTCCATGTATGTTAGATGAGGTCGTCCTCTTCCTGTTATAATTCCTTCTAGTCCCTCTTTCCTCATAACATGGCCCAGGAATTCGAGCTGCCTTTTTCTTATCAATTCGATCAACTTTCGTTCTTCTCCTGCTCTATTTATGACTTCTTCATTTGAAATGTGGTCTACCCAGGATATTCTTTGCATTCTTCGCAAAACAACGTATTTCAATGGCTTCAAGCCGGCTTCCATCTGTGATGATATCGTCCAATATTCATTTCCATAAGTTAGAATGGAGTAGACATAACAGCGTAGAATTCCTTTCCTTATTCCAATCGCTATCTTCCCCTCTCTCTAACTTCTGAAACGACTGCTTTGACATGCTGATCCTTCTTTTGATTTCCGAGTCAGTTTTGCCATCTTCAGTGATCAATCTTCCTAGGTAGTTAAAAGATTTCACTTGTCTAATATGTGCTGACACTTCTGGTTCTTTTGCTTGCTTATCACCATACATTCTGTCTTTTTGCAATTGAGAGTAAGGCCCTTCACTACTTTGTCTAGAAGGCGCTGTAGCTTTTCTTCAGACTGAGAGTACGGTATCATCTGCGTAACGTAAGTTGTTGAAACTGTGTCCTCTAATGATAAAGCCCTCCAGTTCCCTTAGGATCATTTCGCTATGTATGTTAAATAGATCTGGGGGGAAACACATCCATGTCGGACGCCTATCTGAATGTTTATTAAAGTGTTGTTGTTTTTTCATTTCCATATGCACTGATAAACTATATTCTTGTTAAAGTTTGTCGCCAGAATGAAATCGTCCAAGTAAGTAACTTAACACCCAAAATACCAACCATCCGCTTTAATTTCGTTTGCCCATGTCAAATTCAGAAACACAAGAATCGTATAAGTAGATATCAAAGTAGTAAGGGGATTCTTAAACAAGTTGGATACTATTGCCCTGGGAAAAGCTCTCCGTATCTCTCAGGTGGAGGCCTTTGTTTAGTTGAATTTTGATTGGATCATACGTTTTTCTGTCTTCCAGGTCAAGGGAGTGTCCTTGTCCAGTCTGCGGTCACTCGTCATCGTGGCGGAGGAACGTCCCCGAATCCAGTTGACCAGCAGCTTCACCAAACTCTTCGGAGTGCTCGGTCTGAATGCCAGAGCAGTGAGCACTTCGTTCGGATGTCGGGTCAATGTGGCCATTTGTTTGCAGGTAAGAAAGAATGAGCATCTTCTTCGGGGAGAATTATTGGTATTGGATTTTTTCGGGAATTATGTGTATTATTGTGTCTATATCATGTATATACTACTTACAAGTAGTAATGTTGTACACGTGTATTTATATCAATAGGGGGCAAGTTCGCCGGAGACTACTACTGTGTACGTCGATACGACTTCTCTGCGAAATGACAGAGTCAAACTGCTGGAGAAAGGATCGCCTCACAGCCTGTGTCTATTGGAGTCGGGCAAGGTAGAGCAGACAGTTTAGAATGCCAGATAGTTGTGTATTGTTGATCCCTGATCCCCCCCGTCGACTTGTCTCTCCAGCTGCTTCCCGGTGTCCGTGTGGTGATCGCCAATCCGGAAACCCTGGGACAGTGCGCCGATTCGCATTTGGGCGAAATCTGGGTCAGCTCGCCGCACAACGCTGGCGGCTATTTCATCGTCTATGGCAGCGAAGAGCAGCGCCAGAGTCACACGGATCACTTCTCGGCTGCCCTGGCCACGGGAGACACGGACACGCAGTATGCGCGAACCGGTTATTTGGGTTTCGTTCGCCGCACCGAACTGACACAATCGGACGGGGGTAAGAATGGGGCATCTGATAGTTTTGTTTTAATTCCAGGTTGAGGGGACGAGTCAGCGCCCCGCCGTCCCGGGGGCAAGAGAATGGAGAGCGGACAGGGAGAAAAGGCGAGCAGATAGGGAAACCGTAGGGGGTCCCAGAAAACCCAGCGTTTTGTCTTCTGGAGCAGGACAGCCCCGCCACGAAGAGGCGACTTTCATAAAAGAGTGCATCTCAAGAACAGCGACCGAACAAGAGGTTTTCAAAACTTTGGTGTTCAAACATGAACTCACCCAGGGTAATGTTGACAGTATCTACGTAGTGATGTGGTATTGTAATGTGACCTCCCTTCTTAGTGACTGCAGCATCTAGTGCTAAATTGTCTTAGCCCCGGTCCAGCCCAATCCAAACTCGTCCAACTTGTCCTGATTGATTCAGTTTAGACTGTGTTAGGTGGTTTGTCTCTACAGTATATAGGAGATTATTATTGTCGTCCAGCTCTTTTTATTAGAATGCAAATAATAGTGAACCATTTTCAAGTGAGTTGTTGTTTTCCATTTCAGAGCGTCACGACGCCTTGTTTATTGTGGGCGCCCTCGATGAAGCTATTATGCTACGAGGAATGCGCTATCATCCGATCGATATTGAGAATACGATTCTTCGTTGTCATAAGAAAATTTCAGAATGGTAAGTTTGTCGGCTGATGGAGGATCAGCTTGCTTGTAAAGCAATAAAATCGAACTCAATATTTCACCATGGCAGTGTTGCCACTCCAGTGGAGATAAGTACGAGAGAAATACAGAGGAAGAGAGAGTGATAGAGTGAGAGGATATATGTATATAGAGAGAGAGATGGGAGAGGGAGTAAGAGAGAGAGAGAGAGGGGCAGAGTGATAGAGAGAGACTGAGTGATAGATACAGAAATGAGAAAGTGATAGGGAGAGGAAGAGAGTGAGTGCGAGAGAGTATGTGTGTGTGTGTGTGTGTGTATGTGAGAGAGAGAGAGTGATAGAGAGAGAGATAAATAAAGTGCGAGAGAGTGATAGAGAGACAGAGTGAGTGTGATAGAGAGTGTGATGGTGATAGAGAGATCGTGAGGATCATCGGCCGAATCCACCCGAAATAGAGGCAATGAGTGGATTAACTCACCGAGAGATTACCTCTATCCACTCCCCCTTTTCAACCGCCTACTTGACCCGCCTGCACCCGACAACACAGCGGAATTGCTTCCCGAGGTGTGGAGACGACAACGACTCTGTATATCTCCTCCTCTTCGACTGCCCCGTCCTTCATCGCCTTAACTCCCAATTCTTTGGTCCCTTTTCATCTATGACCCCGTTGGGTGAGAGATTTACTACGCGAGGTTGGGCTGCTCAGGCGGCCCCCAGAATAATCGGCCGATATCATAATATGACACATACACAGGTCCCAGGGAACACAAAACTTTGCCTCCCGGAGCAGTGGTTCCGCTTCCGCGGTCTGCAACCTGTGTAGCATTGGCCTGCCCAGGGAGGGACATAGGTGTATTACTGTCCGCCATTTGTGCTGCTATTTGAATATTGTGTGTTCGAAACAGCCTGTATGCATTGCTGAATTCCATTGTGATGTGAACAGCAGCTGTTGCTCTCTCTGTTGTTTGGCAGCGCCGTGTTCACCTGGTCCAATCTGCTCGTGTCCGTGGTCGAATTGGATGGCGCTGAATGGGAGGCGATGGATCTCGTGCCGCCGGTCACCGCGGCCGTTCTCGAGGATCACTATCTGATCGTCGGGGTGGTGGTAGTCGCCGATCTGGGCACCATCCCCATCAATTCGCGTGGCAAGAAGCAGCGCATGCTCCTCAGAGACACCTTTGTCAATGACAAACTGGATCCGGTTTACGTCTCCTACAATATGTGATGATCGCCCCTCTCCTTTCTACGACAGTTCGCCTGTCTCCCTTGTTCTCAATTAACTCAAAAGTGAGACTATGTTTTTACTAGAAAACCTGCTGCGTGGGATGTTTTGTTTGCTCAGTTGGAGAATATGGAAATATTACTTAATATATCAACTCTTATATAACAAGACATTTCAGGAGAATCGAAAAGATTGAAACCAAATTCAAATTTTCCTCATTGTTAAGCAAATTATTTAAATATTGGCAGATATTCATAAAGCTCGTCTTAAGAAGAAGAAGAAGAACTTTGTGAGATGTACACAAAAATACAAATGCCCCCCTAACTGGTCCGGGCAGTTTACGGTGGTCAAAATGTTAAGCACAGTTATTATAACTGCAGCGAAATAAGCCCCCCTTGTATGCTGAACTACCTTTAGGACGAAAAAGAGGCTTAAAAGAAAGAAGACCAGAAGCGAAAAGTTTGGAGGCAGTAGCAACCAAATTTGAGTTGGAAGCTAATTCATTAGCTGAGCAGGCGGAGGATAAGGCGCATCACATGCTGATAGTTCAATCCAATGCACTGAGAAGGTCGACTAAGTGTAACAGAGAAGAAGTTGTGAAATTAGATACTGAAATTGAGAGCAAATTAACAGAAATGAGTAACTCTTAAGATTATTTTATTGAATTTGGTTGACTTTTGACATTACAAAGATTAATTAAATACACTTGTTTATGCCTCGATGGCATGGGTGTAACGGTAAACCTTCAATGGATTCCGGGGCAATGACAGGGCCGACTCCTTAGCTAAGACCGGCGTTACCTCTCCTTTCAACGCTCCAATCTCTCACTCTGCCTCTTCTTTCAGTCACCACTCTCTTCTTTCCCCTTGGCGGTCTACTCTTCGCAACAAACTTCTAGACCACCAGATTTCAAATACTTCTCCGGGTGAGCTTCTCCTTCCCCGTTCTTCCCGTTGCGAGCTTTCGCGCCTTCGCTGCAACAGGCACTCCACCCTCCTTGCATCCTACCTCCACCGGATTGGTCAATCCGATCACCCCTCTTACACATTCTACGGAGAAGGCCAGTAGGACCTTTCTCATATGCTTCTTTCTTGTCCCTCTTCTTCGGCCTTCCGCCTTGCCATCTTTGGCGAGACGGTGGGCCTCGTAGACCTTCGGAGACGGCCGCGGGGAGTTGCGATACCCTGCGCGCTGCCCCCCCCCCATCCTCCGGAAGAGGTCGGGAAATCCCAATCCGCACTTTAACAAGAGAATTGAAACGTGACTGACTAAAGAAAGTTAGAGTAGAGTTCTAAAACAACAAAATCAATGTAAAACTGGTACAGTAAAACAATTGATGTAAATTGATGCAGTAAAAGAACTAAAATATGTTGCAGTAAAATGATGAGCCTGACAAGTAAAACTGTCTATTTAAATTAAGGGTTAAGAGACTCACTTATATGGAGTAAAATTGGGGAAATTGAACTGTCGATAAGCTTGAAATTAGAAGGGTCTAGAGTTCAAGTACAACTATGACTGTGATGAGCAATTGTTGAATTAGGATGGGAGTGTTCCCGAATGCGCTTTAAAAATTGTCTTCTGTTTTTCAAATAATCCGTATCCGCATCCCGGCCCCATAAGCCCGTATTCGTATATACTCCAGATTTATGACACTTCTCGTATGTGTCACCTGATTCCAATATTCAGTATTCCTTGAACGTATGGATTTCTGACATTCCTCCAATATTAAATTTACCCATGAACTTGAATCTATATAGCAAAATTTCTGCCCTTCCTCGATATATTACTTTCTCGTCATAATGGTATCATCTCCCCGGACCGTTGAAATTGTTTTTTGGATTGGTAGGGGGGCCCTCATTGTAGGGGCGCCACGTACTAAATTCTGTGAGAATGAATGACTCATTTAATCGAGAAAATTTTTATTTGCAAGAGGGACTCCTTAGTGTTATCCAGTATAACTCGAGAGGGGGTTCGCACTAAATGAAAATTCTTAGTTTTCTCCAGTATAACCTATTTCTCGAAGGACGCCATTTTTGCCCCAAAATTATTGGTGATGAATAATGAATAATTTATTTAAATTGCAAATATTGCCCCAATGCGCTGCCATACAACCAAGCAGAACACATGTTCTAAAAAGGGATGGGAAATTGGGAAGTGGGCTACTATATTACTATATATACTGTATATAAGATATCGCTAGCTTAACTACTGATTAAGGTGTAGGATCCAATTCAGAATGGAATTCTTTAGCATTTTTCAGCTATTCACATAGTATACACGAAGAATGCGAGCGTGAATTTACAGTTCAGTGCCTATATAAGATTTATGATTTTTGGCCCAATTTTAATGTAATCAATTAAATTACAAGTAGATAAAAAGTGCAATCCTGTAAACTTTAGGAACAGATAATTGAACGTTGGTTGGTTACTGCTGCTTTCTTTAAAGGTCTACAAAGAGTTTTGCGGAGGTCTTTAAACTTCTGGTCCTTCTCTTGGTGCTCATTTGTATATATTTCCCGTTGTCTATTTCGATCTGCATTAATAATCTCTTTGTTATTCTGTTCACTTTAATTTTCAAGTGAACCCAATTGCAATTAATGTCGTATACAGATTTAATTAATTACCTATAGACAGCATTCAAACTTTCTCAAGGGAAATATAAAAGTTTTAACAACTACAGTAGGTAGGTACCTCTAGGATTGATAATATAGACTTCAAAGTTTTATGAGTTACAGTATATGCCGTTTACTCTATACTGGGCAGAGCAATGTGTAGATGTTTCTAATTCTAATTTATCTACTATTGTGCAGAAAACCTCAATGTGCAGCATCTTATGTGTTGTGCATTTTCTCGTCTATTATTGTGTTTGACAATAAGTTGAGCATCATGTTATTGAAAGGCACGTTCACGACTCGACTTTGCAAATGTTCTGTCCTATCCTCCTTCTTCAAAATACAGATCATACAATCGACAATTAACGCCGCCCACGCTTCCCAGACTCAATTTAGTCCTCTTGATGAACTTTAATTTGTCTCAAAGTCAGACCTCCTGCGACGAAGTGAAGAGGGATTTCTGAACCATCAAGTGTCCAACGAACATATTTGAGACTTTTCACGGGTATACTGACGCGGGTTGATTGCGTAACCGACAACCTACTATGTATATACGGATAGGCGGCTTATCACTTGTTGAGTGCTTTGGTGAAAACACACCTCTGCTCCGTGAAAGCTGGTCCCAGTTTTATTAGAAGTAGGAGAAACAACCGGTTGAAAAACGACCAGAGCTAGAAAAGCTGTCTGAATCAACACTTGGAAATCGTTTCAGAGTTGCGCCTTAAGACAGGCATCACACGCGAATATAGAGATTCATTGGACAAAGGACAGCAGTCGAACTGTTAACAGTGGCCCGACAAAGTAAATCCAAAGTTTCTGATGCGAGAAATTAAACAGGGGGGTTCGTTGCGTAATACCTGCTCCCAAATAGAAGGGCAAGTGCGATCGCGAGGCACTTTTCACTTTGTAACCACACATGCAAGCTGGTTGCTAGGCCTGCGATGATCACCGCTACTTTGAGTCATCATTCTTTTACATTAACTCCTTTCAGGGATCTCGTTACAAGGGGGACGGGGGCATGGCACCCCAATAATTTTCTATAGTAAAAAAGTGCCCTTTGAGGATAAAGTTACACTAGATAAAACGATATATTTTCAGTAAGATGCCCTTCTTGAGAGTTGTATACAAGCGTTAGATTCTGTTACTGAAACGATGAAGGGCAGATTGGAACAGCCTGGCAGGATTAGCGTCAAGGGAACGAGAAAATGATGGGTTCAGAGATACCGGAAAACGGTGAGATCTGGAAGACGGCGAAAGAGAGATACACGGATATTGACAATGAACTTCTTTCTGCACAACTGCCCCTTTATCGAGTGATGTTGCATAAGTCCGACTTCTCCTTGGCCCTGTTCGACATTATTAAATGTCTCAGGAAGTACGTAGGTTCACAATTTTGGAAGTGGTGAAAATAATTTATTTGGTGATATTGAGTCCTGCAACAAATGCTGTCAGCGAAATAGCATTTTCCACAA
>JAUYWV010136735.1:0-10805 GCA_032274565.1 Nematoplana nigrocapitula
TCACCTCTATTTACAAACTTTAAATAGCGTTATATAGGAAACATTTTCCGTCAGTAGGGGGGGGGGGGGTTGGTGACTCATCGGTCGGAAACGTGTTCGTGCGCATGGGGGTGACTCATCCTTGACTTTATCAATTTGACTCGTGACTATATTCATGGCTCGCTATCAAAGAGTTCGCATTGGTTCTATTTGTGGCAGTTCCATCCCCGGTCCCTCTGGAGTGCCACAAGGAAGTATCTTGAGGCTGTATGTAATACCTTTGTCTCTTCGTGTCAACACTTAAATCATGTATAACGCAAGACATATTGCAGTGCAGCATGTCCTCTAGATGTAGATCATCTATAACTATATTTGTGGTGATCTGTCGTGATGTCCTTCTGTACTTTTATAACTCGAGAACGGAGCATAGCAGAGGGTTCCACAGTGTCTCAAATGAACCGACGTTTCCCTGGGATTAACGTAGGCTTATTAAAGTGCATTTCTAATAGAATAAAAATTTAAATTATTTAAAACCCGGTAAAAACATGCGATATTTAAAATAACATCATACGGTTTAATTTTATTTACTAATAAATTTGAGAGTAGTATACCTCGAAATTTATAAGTAAAATTAGTTCCATTTCAAGAGGTCACTTTATGACTCGGCAGGTTTTAAGCCCATTAGCCTCCATTGGGTTGACCCTGATTTGATCCAAAGAAAGTATTTCTCAACAATATTATCCTCTCTGCCTTTTCCTACTGAATCAGCAGAATAAATTATTTACTTGAAAGTTTGCTTGTTTCCTGGGTAATTTATTGCCCGGTGTATCCCCCGAGCAAAACCGGGACCTCCGCTAGTATATTATACTTGATTTAGTCTTGTAACTATACCGTATGTTCTCATATTCGATACAGGTATCGTTTGGGGGAGGGCTGATGTCCACCTCTGTTGCATGTTATTCAAACGGCCTCATCTGGGTAATATTAAACGGTTTAGAAAATGGCCCGCGCCTGATGAGGTGGAGTTGTAGGCAACAGTAGCTATTCCCACGCTATTGGTTTGTCAGGTATCTGGGTCAAATTTAAAATCATTTTCACTCGATTAATATTGACTATTCCCACGCTATTGGTTTGTCAGGTATCTGGCTCAAATTTTAAAATCGTTTTTACGCAGCAAATATTTGATATTCCCACGATTTTGGTTTTGCTCGATGTATATAGTAGATTGAACCATTTTTTTCTGTTTTGTTGATTTCAGATATCAATGCGTTGTCTTCGAAACGCAGTGGCATTTTGTATCGTCGTTTTGTTTCCATTTCTTTTCATTGTTCAACTCGTCAAACATCAACAGCACATCACAGTGCCCATCTGGAATCTCATTCGTCCTCCTCCAGTGACAGCGACCAGGGCCACCGTCCAAGTTCCCTGCCCTAGCGACACCCTGGTCTGCATTGCCATCTCGTCGAGACCGGAGGAGAGGTCGCTTCGTGACGCCATCCGGCAAACCTGGGGATGGGCAGCCAGCCAGGCGAGTCCGCCAGTGGTCCTCCGTTTCTTCACAGGACAGTCCACCAACTATAGGGCTGGTCTGGAGGCGGAGGCCCAGTTCCAAGGCGACCTTCACATAGAGCCGTCTATAAACGAAACCTACCGGGCACTGCCCCTGAAAGTCTTGTTCGAATTCCAATGGGCCTCCCGCTGGTGCAGTCAGGCCAGATTCCTCCTCAAGGCGGACAGTGATATTTTTGTGAATATCCCGACGTTGGTCGCCTTCGTTCGGAACCTGGACCCCACACTGCATCGCATCTATGGCTACCTGGTGTCTGGGGTACGGCCCAGTAGGTACAAGACTGATAAATGGTACATGCCCTATGAATTATATCCCACCGGGCGCTATCCCGATTACGTCATCGGCCCTAGCTACCTGATGCCCATGCGAACCTGCCGGAAACTCCTTGTCCATACCAGCAAGGAGGAGGTGGCTCGATGGCCCCTCGAGGATGTCTTTTTCACTGGACTGTTGGCGCGACGATTGGGAATTACGCGGATTCACTATCGGAACATGATCACACGTGTTGACTTCTTTCGCAGCAAAATAATCACCTATCATTATTCCGATCCGCGGAAAATCTTTCAACTGTGGGAAGCCTCTGGTGGCAATTTGACCGACCCTATTCTCATATCTTCCTCGCCTCGCACTAACACTCTTTATAGATCTAAAAAAAAAGATTTTGACACAGTCAACCACAAAATGTTACTAGAAAAACTATAAAAAACTGTGTCATAAGGGGACTAATTTTAATCTGGTTTAGGAGTTTTTTTACACAAAAGAAGTCTTAGTAACTGAAACTAACCAAGTGCATCAAGCAAGCAGAAGGTTATAATATGGGGCTTGCCCCAAGGATTTCAGTTATCAACAATGCTATACCTCACTTATGTCAACGACATAGTAATTTGTAGAGATGTGAAACATGGAAACTTAATCCTTTTGTTGATGAAACTGGCATAACTGTTTTCTTTCATAAGAATATCAAGAAGCTTTTTTAGACTGCAAATAATGAGTTTGCTATCTTAAACAGTTGTTTTTTTAAAGCACGTAAATTATCATTAGGTCTACCAAAAAGATTTAGTAGGTATATGCTTTTCATCAATAGTAAAGCTAAGAAAAATCTTCTTTTTTATTTTGCATACAACTAGAAGTAGTATGTTTTTGGAGATCATATATAATGATTTGATGTTGCATGAATTTCTATCGCACGGTTCCCAGCGCCACCTGTAAGATCCGGCATCAGACCAAACGAACCCTTTTGGGTCGCTAAGCACTCGATTGACACAGCTGTCAACCATGGACGAGGGAATTTTATCATATAGCCCGAGCCGGGACTCGAACCCACCAACCTCACCACGGCAGTTGACCGCTCAACTCACTGAGCCACCAATTAATAATTAATAAAAATCAAAATATATGTAAACCCAGGTAAAAACATCCAAAGGAACTTTAGTTTTGCTCTGGGATTAACCGTACAAAATTGATGCCCAGACAGAGAGAGAGAGAGATTCAATATGTATGATTCCTGCCAACAAATGATATATCACATCATTTAAAATGATTTACAAGTAATCTGTCAATTCTGATAGTTTCCATTTTCATTTAGAAAATAATATTTCACTACTCATATTAGTATACTTATAGTAGTATATAACCTGGCAGTATCCTCACATCTCCATATGAGTGTCTGTCTGGAGGAAGGGAAAGTGGGGACGAGGACGCATCGCAAGATTTACCAGTCCTCGTTAAATGTACCGTATTCCGTAGGCATTGTACAAATAAGCGAAGGTTGGCAACCATAACACGTCAATTGTGCTTGTTCTCTGCTTTCCGTTTTGTAATTCCGATGCTTTTATTTATTCTGTATTTCCTAATAACATCTCCCCAAGCTTCTCTTTGCCTAGCTCTGTCCCGTTTCTCTTCTATCATGCATTCTATAACCAATGCAGGTAGCTGCTCTGGGTATTCTCTCATAACGTGTCCTGAAAATTTTATTTTTATTTTGATCAGACTTTGAACTAAGTATTATTCTTATTTCCAATTCTTTTCAAGACTTCGTCATTAGTCACTTTTCAGTCCAGCTTATCTTCAAAAGTCTTCTGTAACACCACATTTCAAATGCCTGTCGTTTTTCTAGCATCTTTTTGTTAAATGTCCGTGCTTTGCTAGCATACCCTACTACCGAAAATATGTAAGTTTTAGTAATCTTTTCTTCAAGTTAAGGTTGATGTTACTACTCAATAATTCTTCTACTTCCTTCATCCTCTGTAATCCAGCTTCCAATGTATTTATATTCAGTCACTTGTTCAAGTTCTTTGCCATCAACTTTGATTTCACATTGGATCTATTCTTGTTTGTCTATTACCATTATTTTTGTCATTTTAGCGTTCAGGCTCATTCCAGAATCCATACATTTTGCATTAAGTACATTAACCATTTAAAGAAGAATAGAAATGAAAAATAGTAAGTTACAAAAATGGTGGAATAGATAGATAAAACTACCATCAAAATTTAAAAAAAATTATAGCATACAGCACAATGGACACAGTCAGAGTTACTTGAAAGTTGAAGATAACGCAAAAGTGCAGAAAAAGGTGTCAAAAAATAGAAACGTGGTCTCATTGTCTTTTTCAAATGGGATAATGAATATTGATATAAATATCCCACGGTGCAGATGGACGTAATTCCTTGTGATTGGTGTTGGCAACCCCGCCACTAGGCGTGCATCTGAACTCGTCTGAACTTAAACAGCTCACATTGACTGATCAAGCACCTACGTGAACAGAACTGAGTTCCCAGCACGTCATCTGATTTGCAAGTGCATCGGTGAGTCGGATCGGATCATATAGCACCTCTCAGATGCTGGCGGTTCCTCCCCCGCCCCCCCCCCCACACACACCCAGGAATGGATGGACGAGAGAGAACCCATATTTAGCCCGGTCAATTTCCGTTTGTCGTCGGGTGAACAATCGTTGTTTTCACCTGGGCAGATTTGGTTTACCGCGCCACAGATTTACACTCTCAGACTCTGAGTCCCCCCTCCCAGAAAGAAGAAGTACCATAGTACGACCCTAACCAATTCGAGGTGTCACGGAGATGGTTGGATAGGCGAGGATTTTGAGAAGGAAATCCAGTCTCACAGAGAGAGATAAGCAGAGGAGAGTGTGGTCATTGGAACGAAGACAGAAATTTGGAGTTCAAGGGGAAAGGAATCTGTTCTGTTAGGTGAACAAAGATGTCATTTAGAGATAAGATAGTTTGTTGATTATATACATGTAGAAAGATGAAAGAGATATGTTGAGGGAGGATGAGAGAGAGAGAGAGAGCAAGACAGAAAGATTGAGAGAGAGAAAGAGAGAGATGAGAGAAAGATTGAGAGAGACTAGAAAAAGATTGAGAGAGGGAGAGAGAGAAAGAGACAATGAAAGAGAGAGTTAAAAGACAGAAAAACACAGAGATAGGGGAAGTGTTAGATAGAGAAAGAGGGAGATAAAGAAGGAGAGATAAAGAAAGAAAGAGAGTGAGAGAAAGAGAGATAAGAAGAGATATAAAGAAAGAAAGAGAGAGAGAGAGAGAGCGACAGAGAAAGAGCAGTTGTAAAATTGTAGAATTAAATAGGTGCAGTACAATATAAAGTTGATATTATGAGGACGTCAGTCCTTTCAATAAAATTAATTTAACCCACATTGTTGTTTGCCATTTTGGCGTAACTGGTTACAGAAAACCCAATCAAGTTCGTTTTCTTGGGCAAATAAATCACAGTGATTTCGTCTATTAATTAAATCGATCAGTCAAACTTGCAGCTATAGGCACACAACGGAGTTGGCTACTATTTCTTTTAAAAATACGTAAAAGCAAAAACTAGAAGTGGATCACTTTCGCAAACAATTCAGACTTATATACAGAAAGGCAATAACGATGAAAAGTGTCAGAAGTAAAAGTCAATTTTTTCCAGTGTTTTAAATTTCCCAATTGCGCGCTTTTCACTGACGTCTGACGACATTATAGTTGTTGTTTATAGTATTAATTAAAAGAATATATTATTTAAATTGTTTCAGAAATCTAATTACTTCGGGAGCAGGTGAACTTTCTATTATAAAGTATGCACATAATTAGACTAGAGCAATAGATGAAAAATAACTAATTATCAATATTTTTATGTGTTTCAGTAAGATTCTCGACTTAGTATTTTTTATAGAAATATTATTAAATACTGTAATATCACGGATTGATGCAAATGACTGAAATTAGCTTCACTGTTGATTTCAGTCAAATAAAAATAATCACAAAGCAATAATAATATATACGTGGATTATCACGATTTGTCAAAGTTTAAAAATTTTGTAAGGGCGCCCTAGTTTATGACTCTGTTTTAAACAAAACATTTTCACAGGCGCGCCACTCTCTTTACTAACCTTTTCTTAGAAAACAGACCTTGTGTCGATTACATTCCTCTTCTCATTGAGAAGCTTTCATCGCTTTTTATAAAGTTCCGACCTTGATTTTAAGTATGACTATAGCTTGGAATGTCACCAAAGAAATACAACTTGCAATAAATGTTCAAATCGTTTTATGAAAAGACGCCGCGTTTATGTAAAGACGCTTTATGGAAAGACAGCGCGTTTTATGCACAGAAGCTTTATGAAAATACGCCGCGTTTTATGGAAAGACGCCGCGTTTATAATTTTGACGTCTCTCGGCCACCATAGAGGAGGGCAGTGTGTCGTTTCTTCGTTTCGATGTATACGCTAATTCTCTTGGAAGCACGAGACTGGGGTCCAAAAGTTGTTTTTTCTATTCTTTGGCATTTTGTCGCGAACTGCAATCATTATAACAAACTTTATAACTTTAGCCTAATTTAATTTCCATTATGCTTGTATTTTGATTAGTCATCAAATTAATTAATTGTTTTTAAACAATATAAAATTATTGTAAAAATGTCTGATACTTTGTCTGTATTAATGATCAATTATTCCGAATTCTGCAGTGAGTTTTATAATTAAATTATTATACAAATGGGGAAATTTTTGGTCGAATCAATAATGGAAATTGGGAGATTTTGGTAAAATTTTGTAAAATGACTGTGTTCACTGATGATTTCACTACGATGTAAGGTGCTCGTTGTCTCCACGAATTTCATTAAGATCGTACTGCATACCAAGAACAGGTATAAAAGTGACGTCTAGTTTTGGTAGTTTCAAAAGGGCCATGAAACGGTCCCTTAAAACGGAACCTGTACCAGTGGTACAGTGGTACAGTGTACCACCCAGGAGTATTAATTATTTATAAACGTGCTGATTTTAAAATTTGTCCCGTGGTTAAAGGTACTTTTAACAAAATAAAGTTTCTAGATCATGTTTTTAATTTGGATTGCGAAGTTTTCAATTTAAATTCGAACAGTGCTCATAATTGTTTGCTCAGATCGTGAGCGTGAGTTTATGCAGTAATCCGTTTTTCTACAGTCATTTCACCAGTTTACACGAGACGAAAGCTCGTGATAGGGCAGATAATTTTTTATTATTCTGAAATATGCACACAATTTTCTATTAGGCGATTTAATTGTAATGAAATATTTCGTATTTTAAAACAAAATTTCAAACGTCAAATTTGTCAAAACTGTCGCCACATGCCGTTAGAGCGATACTCTGATTTCCTTTCATGATGTGTTTTCGTAAGTGTTCAGAATAAATGCATTACTTGGAAGACTCGCGGGAGCTAAGCCGCAAATGCACACAAGTTTATAATTTATTTGTTAGAGCAATGGCAGCTAATCTAAACATTCCAGAGGCAACCGCTCTCAATTTAAACCACTCTTGACCTTTGGCTGGCGATTTATAATCTCACTTTATGCCGGGGTTTTAGAGTTCGCATAAATGTTCCATTTTTTTCTTTTGGCAAAGCCTGACTGATGGGGAGTATTGTGCTACTGCGCTTCCTGTCTGGGACATATAGGGTAGGAGCTACGGGTAGCTACCGATGGCGCTATAACAAGCCCAAATGAAGCACCGCTATTTGGACCGTTTGTATACTACAGAATATTCTGTATTTACAATTGTTGTCAGTTGTGGAAACTTCATGGTGAAAAGAAAAAATACCCGTTTAAAAAGTTCATTGAATAACATTGTCCTCTGACCTACTTCACTCATCTAAAAAGCACGTGTCTGTGAACTGTCATGCAGATCGTACAAGTTACTGGGAGATACACTAGTCAGTCAGTCGATGCCACATGGGTGGTGTCACTTAAAAACGATCGCGCAATCGGGGGCTAAAAATAACTCACTTCCAGTGCGTTAGTGCCTCAAATAACTCATTTTGAATGCAATAGGGGCTTAAAGATCTCAATAATAGTGCGATCGTGCCTTAATAATAGGTTTTAGTGCGATTGGGCCTGAAACAACTCATTTTGAATGCGATCGGAGCTTAAAGATCTCAATAATAGTGCGATCGTGCCTTAAAAATAGGTTTTAGTGCTATCGGGCCTTAAATAACTCAGTTTTAGTGTGATCGTACCTGATATCACACAATTTAACTGCGATATTTAGGGCCGGATCGCACTAGACAGCAGTTATTTAACGAACGAGTGAACTAAATCTGAGTTATTTGAGTCCCGATTGCACTATAAATCGGTTATTTCAAGCACGATTGCACTAAATCTGAGTTATTTAATTCCCGATTGCACTAAATCTGAGTTATTTGAGTCTCGATTGCACTAGAAATCAGTTATAATTTCTGTTATTATTTATTGTTCACGTGTGAACCATCGCACTAAAAGCATTTTATTTGAGGCATGACCCCACCATATAGAACTGAGTCGTTTGAGGCAAGGATCGCATTGGGATTGAGTTATTTTTAGCACCCGATCGCGTAAACGTTTTTAAGAGACACCCGTGCCACATCGATCATTCTGAACACAACTAAAACCAAATCTCAAACGTCAAACTAAAAACAATTTTAGAAAATAAGCGACAAGGACAGACAGGGAGACAGAACCTTTTTATAGAGATACGAGGACGCATCTACAAATGACAGAAACCGAAGCACACAGCGCTGCGCTGCTCACTTTTGCCACCCGACTCCAAGTAGGGAATGCGTTGGCACTTGCCGTCTTCGCCGCGGAATTGCCAGCCGTGGAAGGGGCACTCGAGACAGTCGGCCCGCACCTGGCCGCCCAAGGCCAAATTGGCGCCCATATGGGGACAGTAGGCGTCCAGCGCGTGGGCCGAACCCGAGTAGTCGCGGAACAAGGCCAGATTGAGTCCTTAGTATAAGAGGAAAGGGGAAAGAAAGACCATATCAAACACACAGTTTTCCATTAATCCAGACCTGTAATATAAGTCCAATAATGCATCCTAGCTGGTACCTTCATTTCCTTACTCCTGGCAGAGATACGAGGATACTTCAATTCCCACCTGCTTGCCTTTATTAAGTTGATGATTTTTAACATGTAGGTTGACAAATAAACACGCAGATATACTGAGCAACCCTATTATAGAAATGCAAGAATGCTGATCAATGTCTGCTTGCTTTAATCTATCAAATTCCTGAGAAAATCGACTTTGAACAAATATACAAACCCTTTTATAGAGATGCGAGGATAAAGATAGAAATTCTTTTCCTCTGGCACCCCTAGCCCTTTCAATGGCTTTGTTGAGTCTGGGTGATAATGAAATAGTGAGAATCTTGTCGGTCAGGTTTTTATGTCTTCATAATTTTGTTTTTGTTTGTTTCTTTTTTAACACAATTTTATTAGCTTTTCTGTTAAAATTAATAATTTCGTTAAACAGATTTCTTTTTTTAATTAGATCAAGGTTGTCATGGTTACGTTCCCCCAATTATGTTGTTTATTTTGTTTTAATATGCAGTGTTATGATAACTGTTTGTAGACATAATATCGCAGATGACAAAAACCACATTTACGGTATATTGCAAGCAAAATACTGTATTTCAGAAAATACCTATAATTATCAAAACAGAAGGTTTTAAACCAATAATACATATACAAACAATGAAAACAGCAGATTTCTCTGTATATCATTGTGGCTATGTACTGTATTGACAAAAACATTAATTTATAAAAATAGCTACATACATTCATTTTAACAAAAGAAACACATTAATATAGTTCTCGAGATGTGATAAAGTCATAAGTACCTACGGACATCGAATACTGAACTATGTACACATAAACACCAAGGAACACTCAAGGAATAAGTCGTGCCTCCAATCGTCTATTCAATGAGGAGGACTGTTTAGCTGCCGTTTTGAGGACCTTCTCCGTTGCCTTTCTCTCTATCCTGTCTTTCTGGCTAACAAATTCGCTACTTTCGCTCATAACCGTCGACTCCTTCGCTGCTGCGGCAGACAACGCCCCGATGGCCTTCTGCAAGGCCACCTCAGTTTCCAGTCTGATCTTTTCCGCCTCTTTCAGCTTTTCTTCATGCTTCCACTCCTTCTCCTTGATGATGAACAACACTGAATAATGAATGATTATTCGTGGAACAGTGTCATTTTTCTATTTAGTTCAAGGCTTTTATGTTTCTCCCCTTTATGCTGTCTTTTATGTATCATGTTCTTTGTTAACTACGCCTGACCAACAAGCCCCCCCCCGTCTATTGTAAAATTGCTATATATTTATATACAGTATGTGTTTTGAGTCCTGTGCGTAAATGAAAACATTATATCATAATAAAAAATAATAAAATCAAAGTAGTCCTCACCACTGGTGTAGGACGAAAGCCTCAGTATCTCGGTGTGAAATGTTTATCTTTCTTCCCCTTGCCTTTTCCATTTGCTGAAAGATGTCATACACTGTAGATTCGTCTGCCATGTGTCCATGGGTCTACCTCTTACTATAATCTCGCTGTCTTCCATCGAACGCTACGCATTCAGTAACCCTTTCAGTCCGCCGATTATCTTGCTTTCTGATCACGTGTCTAGCCGACCTCCATTTGCTATAGTTTTCGTTTTGTGAATTCTGTCTTCTACTATTGTGGTGTGCCTCATTATACAGTATACAGTGTTCCCCCGGTTTTTTCAGAATCAAATTCCCTAATTTTTCCCTGATATTCCTCCGATTTCCCCTGATATTTATATATAAGTCCATATTAGGTTTCCCAAAGGAAAAAAAGAAAAATTACCAACAGATAATGCTATATAATTACAGAAACAAATATTGTATACATTGATTGAGCGAGCGAAATTTTTTTTTACTTTCTTTAGATAAGTGTAAAATTGATATAAAAAACGAAAAATAAAGCCATTTAGTTTTCCCTGATTT
>JAUYWV010136746.1:0-10804 GCA_032274565.1 Nematoplana nigrocapitula
TTCTCTTGGACCCTCACTCACAGCTTTCATCTCTCCATCTGCACTCTCACTCATTCTGCCGCCTCTCCTCCTTCCTTTACCTTACTCTATCTCTTTCATCTATCTGGTCCATCCTACAAACTCTCATTTGACCAGCTTCAGTAGGCTCCAAGGCACACCCAACTCAACGGAAATGTACTAGCCGACCTTCTTGCTAGCGAGGGTGCCTCACTCCCGCACCCATCCGGGATATCCCTTCCTCTGTGCGCCAGCTCCCACACTAACTCTCTCCTCCTTCCCTCTTATCATCCCGTGGCAAAACTGTATAAGACCTTCCTGGTCTAATTCTTCACTGCCCAGTCCGCTCACGCCTCTCCCCATATTCTTGACCTTTGTTGGCACGCGGTTAAGGTTTCTTGGATGGTCTGACATCGAGAGGGAATAGGTGATCCCACAAATTTCCCTTATGGACAAGCATTTCCCATTCAACTCGAGATTCAAAGCATCCAAAAATGTGCACGTGGATCGATGTCAGTGTCAAGCAAGATCTTTGAGAAACATATATTCTCTTATACATACCAAGTGCCATATTGGCCCGACGTTCTTCGTCGTCCACATCGATACAGATCGGTTTCTTTTTATCACTCCCAGCACCCGACGGTGGACGGCGTTGCTGATTGCGTCGACCCACAAGCAGGCGGAACATCTCGTAGCCGATCAGAAGAGCCCCGCCATCCCGCCGCCAAGAGCTCACAACCTGATGCCTGGCCTCCATAGTTTTCAGAGTGTCCTTGATCACGTGCAGCTTAAAAGACCGATACACAACCGGGTTGTCCATCTCGTCCTTCTCGGGCTCTACCTTCGCCTGGTCCTCCTTTTCTTCTTCAGAAGCAGTCTCTGTCGCACCCTCGGCCTCACCCTCAGCTTCACCATCCTGTGCAGCAGCTGAAGATTGTTCGTCAGAATCGGAGGCGGACTTCTTTGTGTCTGGCTGGTCGTCCCGATTGACCCCAGACTCTTTCTTCTCCTCATCGTCATCGCTCGGGGGTTTGACAGGAAGCCACATCTCGAATTCAGCTTGCCAATTCTAAAGGACAGACAAATTGCACATGGTTCAGCAAATGACACACAGCCGGACGACATGAGGGAAAAAGCACACACACCTGAAGTGTATTAATTGGCACTATAACAAGGACGGAACGAGCATGCGCATATCGGAAGAGGATATCGAGGAACCCGATAATTTGAATAGTTTTCCCCAGACCCATACTGTGCGCCAGAATACAACCAAACCCAGAGCCTGTGTTGAACTGATCGATACTTTCCACCAAATTCTCATAGAGGAAGCGAATACCGCTCACCTGGAAAAAGCAACAAAATCCAATGAATTAGAAAATTTCTATATAGTACTATTAACTTCAATGAGTAGTATAAACAAATCTGACCTAAAAATAGCGGATATAGTGAAAAAGAAACGCTGCTTACTTGATGCGGTTTTATCGCCTGAGCTATCTGAGGAGCTAGAAAGGAGTCCGCTTCACCGGGTGGATGGGAACGATTGATCAGAAAACGGCCATTCTCATCAGGAAAATTGGTCGCGTCTTCTTTCGCTTCGTCGTCTATGTCTTCCTCGTCCTCGCCGTCACTCAGTTCGATCACCTCACGGTATTCATCTTCATCCTGACAATTCAGTAAAAGTGTAACGAAGGGAACAGTTAGTACTTTGTACATATTCCTTGTCCCTGAAACACGTCACTTTAAGATTAAATTTGAAAAACGACCAAACTGTTTGATGGACGAATTACAAAAAAATCAATCAAAGCTTGGGACACCATGACAAGATGATAGAGTACTAATTTTGCGCTTCTCCTTCTGAATATGGCAACTCAACACATAACAAAAGGAACGGACAAACAATACTTGACCGCTGTTACGCGTCGACAACACATCTCCATGTGATCTCCAGACAGCTAAAGGGACCGGCATCTCTACGGATTTCTGTGGATCCATAGGTCGAAAAAGCGATTGATAACGATTTGAAAACAAAACGGACGGTTTAGAAGATCTCATCTCAGAAATAGGGACATAGTGAAATAGATAATTATTATATTACTAATGCTAAATTAATTATGGAAGACGAAAGTAACCAAAAACCATATCTAAGTACGAATTTGAAATTGTACTTTCGGACAAAAGTCCAGTCCAGTATGAGCTACACGTACAACCCACCTCAACGTATTTTTCACTGTCCATCATATCATCATCATCGTCGTCGTCCTCTTCTTCATCTTCGTACATCTCGTCCTCATCCGAATCGGCGAGCAAGATGGCGTCATCCATGGTCTGACCACTCTTGTCCCCTGGGGGAAGCAGTTGCATTTTCTCACTAGCCATCATCATCCGTCTGCGCTGCAGAATGGCGGAAGCGGTGAGGTTACGTGAGGTCCCGCTACTAGGCAGATAGGCCGAAGCGGGTGCCAGACGAGAGGCAGAAAGTTGCAGTTCCGACTGTTTGGGTTGTACCGGGGGTTGGGACAGAGTGGGCAGGGGAGGACTGGGTTTGTCGGAGACTGTCGGGGACTGCAAGCGGGCCTGCTTGGAAGGCGGAGCATCGCTGACTTCGGTTAGCTCGGTTGAACTGCCCATACTCGGTTCGCTCGACATAGATTCACCTGGAGGAAGCGTACAGTCATATGCAACATGGTCACAAAAAAAAACACGAATTCAAAATATTGGAAAATATGACTAAACAATATATTCAGACAAGTTTCGCGAAAGTACAGTGCTGGTAAAGCCCATTTCGAAAATAATCACGCTGATGAACCAAAAGAACGCAAGCTAAGATTTAATTTACATTTTGTAAAATAAGCAAACAATCTGTCAAGGAATAGTCATAGTGTAAATTGTCCCTCTTTGTTATATTAAAACTGGAGACCCGGCCCAGAGATACACATTTTCGTTACAAATGGGCAGTTTCTTCGTGACGTTGAAAATCAATAAAATCGATCAAATTACAGTAGGCCTACTGTAACATGAGACTAAAATGACTGAAAAATAATGTTAAACCGTATATTTATTTTCGTTTTGGAGGGAGTATTTTTCGAAAACTTATTCTGCCGGGTCTACTGTAGCTACGAATCCGTGAAGAGAATGTAATTCGATATGCGTTGGCGATTGTGTGAATGAAACGAACAACCTCCTGTGACCATAAGGTAACTTCAGCTATTTTTCTCTCTTAATTGCTTGACTACACTCTTATAGGCGCCTGTAAATAAAATGAAATAGCAGCATCGTTAGCGCATAATACATTTGTTCTGTGGGCCACATAGAGCTTTCTTGCAGCCTCATGAGTAGATTGTAAAAGAGTGATAAAAAGCAAATTAAAGCTGCGTTAAGGATTTCATTAAAAGACAAAAGCTTTCGCCGTTTTACGGCTTCGTCAGTTGTTCGACTGAAACAGCAGCTCTGATAACGGCATTGCTCAGGCCGAACAACTGACGAAGCCATACAATGGCGAAATATTTTGGATAATGCTTTGCTAATTTCGGAATTTATAAATATTTTTTTGAGGTAATTGCATTTTACCACGCACATTGTAGTTCAGCTTTCACGGCCTGTTTGTCTACTAAATTTTACTTGAAATGACTACTCCGGCCAGGCTTAGCTCGCGAGGCGGTTATTCCTACTTTTTCAATATATCCTCCCCCATACTTTTCCTTTTACTTTGATTAAACAATCTACTTTGCTCAAAATAGGCGAAGAGATCGTCATTTGGGCAAAACGTGATCTCTGATATTTCTTACCCATTTGATTCACATTGAGGACTATTGACCAAAATAAACACAGGTCGCACAGCTTTACCACACCTGGTGGCCAACCTGCACAAATACTGTACTTTTCTTCATAAGAACGCGATGTAATTTGAACTGTTTCTAAATGAATGCAGTCGAAATTATCTTACCATTCTCTAACAGAAGCATCTGGATATTGGTGTCCGACTCTGTTTTATCCTTTTCAGATATCCTCTTCAATCGCTCCATTTCAGCACGCTGAGCAGCCTTAACATCGTCAGCCAGTGCATCGTTATCCATAATATGTCTAACGTAGGTAGAGAGTAGAACGAAAGAGAAAAATATAAATCAACAAAATTATCAGAAAATATTGCTCAGCATCCAGAGTTACTAACCTGATATTACGACGACCAAGAACCTGTTTCCTTTTGTTCTTTCTCGGGGGTTCTCTGGCACTGCAGTTGGTGCTTTTGTCTTCCCCGGGCTCGTCATCGGAGAGCTCCTCCATCACCGGTGCAGAAGGCTTATCGGTGGGAACGTCGTTTATTTTGCTCAGAATATCATCCAATCCTGAGGTCTTGTTAACCTCCCCATTTGTCTCGGTCGTACTTGACGGATCACTCATTCCGCTGCAAAAAATAATACATACACAGATTGTCAACCATAGTGATATTAAAAATAGTCTGGTTAGATATTTATTAATACAATTCATTTATTATTATTATTTATTTTAACACTTACATACAGCTTAGAAAAATATTGTGTAAGTATTTTTTCTGAAGAAGGTTGCTTAGACTTGAAAAGAACAACAATTCTATTAAGTGTAATTCTATTAAAAGTATGTTTCTGGATTAGAATACCAATATCAAATTGTTTAAACCTTTGGAAAAATCAAGCATTTCTAGGAATACCCAGAGTTGACAGCTTTGTAAATGACACTGATGAACTTGAGGCTCAGATCAGTTTGACAGATATACTAAAATGATCATATTTAAAGATTCTCAATCTGAACTAAATAAATTTTCATTGAGAGACAAAAACAACATAAATGCTTTTGTAAATCAGTTTTATCTTTCATTTAATTCTTAAAAAAAGTAATCTCACTATATAACATATCCCTTTATTGTGATAAAATAAGGTTACACTAATAACCATATAAATATATCTATTGTATAGAGCATGACTGACTGCCATGAATTTATAACTCAAAAGTATCCAAAGTGGAAGAAAAAATATAAATCATTCACTATATCTTATATTCTTTAGATAATTTCATTTATTTATTTTTGCACATGCCTTGATATATACAGGGTGGTTCATAAGTTACAACAACATTTTGCTTTTAAACAGAAACATTGCAACTGTTTCTTCTTCTTCTTCTGAGAATTCAATATAATGTAAGTATTTTGTTCTTCTATGAATTTGATATAAATTGATGATTTAAATTTAAATATTCGATTTATACTGAATTCATAGAACAAAAAAGCTATATTGTTGTAACTTATGAACCACCCTGTATACCAGGCTAAATGTGCAAAATTGCTCTTCTGGTTTAATAGCGTGAAACATTTTGAGTAGGCACAATATACTAATGCCTCCAAATCTAAACATTTGGGTGAGGTATTGCTACCATCCTAGAATATAATGCTGCAGAGTGGATATTTTGAGTGTCCTAATCAGAGATGGAAAGACTTGAGAGCTGCTAGGGCAAAAGCAACTACAGTGATAGTTGGAGTGAAAGCCTGAGGGAAGCAGAGCTACAGAAACTAGATAATACAGAAATAAGAATATCAATACTGGCCATGGAAAAGAGCATATGAATGAAACAAAAAAGAAAGATGCAAGATAGTGGAAAATGAATAGAACACAAGACTAATGAAAAATGACTGGAGAACAGAAGATTCCAAAAGATGGAAAGAAATATTTAATATAGAAACTGTTGGAGCTATTAGAATCATGGAATGCCTTAGAAGACAAATTAAATTAAGACCAAAGTTTGAAAACTAACAAGGAAATGGCAATTAAGAAGCTTTAAAATAATATAGATTTTGTGTTTTACACATATGCGTCAATGTCAAAAGGCAACAAGGATGGAGATATATCTGTTATTATTGGAAAGAAAGAATATTAGTGACAAAATAATAAACATGACTAGGAAGTATTAATCATTATATCAGGTTGGGATAAGAGCCATAGGAAATATATTAGATTGGCTAAACTAGAAAAAAGATGGTCAAGTGCAAAAATTATCATAGATAGCAAGTCAGTTTTAGAGATGTTCAAGTAAAGAGATATGAAGACTAAAGGATTTATGCTAGCTTATAGGAGTGAAGGTGCAGTTGACTAATAATGATCTATAACTCTTAAGTAAATTTTATTCATTAATGGCAGATTGTCATATGGTACATATTAAGCTTAGAACAAGTATTGTTATTAATTCGCTTGTGGTAATTTAGTTAGTTTATTATGCTGTGTTTGGATTAATATAGATATTTTATTAAAGTCTATACTTTACTATAGTATGTCTTTACTAATTAGTAGACATATCTAAGACCTGGAAGGGAATAATGTTTAGTCAAGTGCCAAGTTATTGTGGTATCTATGGAAAAACAGAATCAGACTATATGGCAATAAGGAAATAGGTGGAAAATAGATGTTAGGAAATCCATGAAAATCTATAGAGATAAGGGAGTTTAGAAGATTAAGAAAAATATTAGATAAAGGAAGAAGCTTTCAACATTAGAGGTTTAATATAGGTAACTTATTCAAACTAAAAGGATATAGAAGACAGACAAGTTTGGAAAATGATGGCCTATGAGGGAAATATGGTAAGGTGGAAAAAGATATAGACATATGCTATATTGAAATACCAAAGACTGAAAAGATGAAAAGGTCAGGAGAAAATCAATAAGCTAGTTAAAAACCTTGTTATGAAATCTGAAAATATATGTTAACCTTTTGTTTATTAATTAATATACTTTTGGCCAATTTATGCAAGTATTTTTTTAAAATATATCCTCTGAAATAGTATACTATTTTTCAAAGAGCTTAAAAGTTAAGACTTAAATTATTAGAAATAGCGCCATATCTGTAATTTTCAATATATTGCTTACACTGCCGCTATGCTTGCAGGTTTTGGTGTATTTTATTTAGTGACAGTGGTATAATTTAATTTAATATTTATTAGATAATCTAACTGACTCCAAGCCTAAGACGATTTATTAACATATTTGTTAAATGTTTTGTTGTTGTATGGTTTCAATTAAGTGTAATTGTAATTGTTTTTTGTCAAACATGCCAGAATTAATCTGCAATGGAATAATGAAGTTATATGTTTTAATCACATTATATAATTTAAATTATTTTGTAGAGGTTTGAGATGTTATTGTTAGTGTATTTTAGAGAGGAATTTATCAAATATCTTTGCAAATGCTTGATATAATTTTAATGATATTAAATACACTGCACAAATTAAGGATCTATCAAATGCACTGTGCAAATACAGGATCCATTAAATGCGCTGCCTAATATCAAGATGGATATGCAATGCATATTAACAAAACATGTTTAACAAATTTACAAACATATCTAAATAATATACTATTCATTCATAATTCAAATGTCATGAGAATATATAGTTTTCATTTATCTTTTTCTTTCAGTATACTAGTAATAATACTTATCCATATATTAATATATATATATATATTACTGATACATACAATACTTCTAGTTCTACTATTTTCTATAACGATCTTCAAAAATGATTAACTTAATGCTATTTTATATTTTTATTTGGAGAAGTTATTTATGTAATCTTAATTAAAGCAATCATAAATTTTATGACAGTTAAATTATTTATGACATTTAATAGTACTATATCGAACAATATATAATAAAATATTAATTAAAACGCAATCACAATTACGGAAAACGATGCCGATCAAATAACTTACATGAAATCTTAAAACACAATTTGAAATGTAATGATACTCAAAATTTTAATATACCTAATCGATTTTATAACAAATAAATGAACAAAAATTATTTTTCTAAAATGTCTTTTAACACTTTTAAACCATTTGAAAATTGCTCATATACATCTTTTGCATTCAATTTTAACAAAATATCTTATCGCTAACCTCAGGGCCATTAATTTTTTCTTAAGTACACATTCATTGACACATATGCATTGTTACTCGATCGCTCTTTTGGCAGTCATTGAACAGTAGTAATCCGCTTAGATATCTCGACAAAACTTACTACAGTTTTGATTCACTTTTTGGTGCTTGGATAGAATTTTGACAGTATATTTGACTAAAAGAAAGCGTTGTATCTATTTTGTTCTATGTCAATTATACTTCACTTGTTTTATATGTGCGTCGCGTTTTTGTGAATCTAATATTTTTCACATTCTCTTTCCAGATATTTGAGTTCTTTATTGTTCTCCAAATACACATTAATAAGGCGAATTCATACATTTGAGTTTTTCATAAGGAAGAACCCCATTCTGCACCACAGATGTTTCTACGAAAGTAATAGATATGGTGGTTTTTAAGAGAGGCTTCGCCGTTTTCCGCTTTACTATGGATTATTCTTCAGAATCCGCCGCTCGCCAAGACATCAACGCCGCTGTAAGGAAAGGTGAGAAAGGCTGGAGCGGCGCTGGAACGTATTTCGCTATCGGGCTGGAATCAATATCAATTCAGGCGATCTGCGCGAATTTTCAACTGTTCCAATGCGCATAAACCAAGCTCGGTGACAATCTACCGAAGGCGGTTGCCAATTTTGCGGCCAAACCGGACCGGAGCTCGTTCGCGGCGATGCAGTTATTTACAATCATTCAGGTCACCATAATTCGTGTTCTGCGGTTTGAGCTTGTCCAGCTGAAACTGGACATATGGGGCGAATAGTAAAGTATTGTGGAGGGGACTCCAAAGACAATTTCAACGGGTGAGAGGCTGCAGTTCGGGTAGAAAGTAGATGTCAGACATGGAGAATGGTATGGAGGAATTTGTCATTCTCTAGGGTGCCGGTTGGGCTCGTGTTTGACATGAGGAGCCTCGATTTTGGCTGCCTTGACTGAAACCTACAATTTCCAGTTAGATTAAGGGAAGTGAGCTGATGAGATCATATGGCTGACAACCCCGGATATGGAAGAACCGCTAAACACCACTGTCTATTTAACATTAATATAGAATGAACATAATAAAGGATAATAATGAACAGGCCCAAACAGTGATAAACACGTCAATAGTTGTCCAAAATCTGAGACTCACAATTAGTTAAATGAACATTTATGAAAGATACAGTTAAAAAATACAAAATTGCAGTAGAAACCGATATTTGGCATTCGATAGATTTCCTGCATATAGCAATAGAAGTTGACGGTTTACATTCTATATCGAGTTTCCATATAGATCAAGTAACATTTATTTTTGGTCCAAACGAGTACCTTAAGTCTAAATCATTTATTTTTTGACATTCGCTCAACGTACTCCAAATATTCCTCTCTCTTTTTTGTCTACTTTCAGGGTGATTTGCGAATCGTGTTTTGAAGCTCTAAGACTGAAATGGATTCCAAAATAATAAATTAAGGTGTTTAAAATCTGCTCCGGCGTTTCAGAACCCAAAAAAATGAAGTGAAGGTAGACGGTAGTGTCTTCTTTGCTCTAAATTGTCCCTACTACTAGACTATCTGAGCTATCCCAGCGGATTTATATACCTCCGTGATCGTCTCTGCGAGACCTATCTCACCATGCCCTCAGTTTTTGATTTGGTCAAATCAGCTGGGCGAAAGTGGGGCGCGAACTACTATTACGATCATTCACATAATCGATTCTATCATGAGTAATACTCCAATTCCAATTCCAACTTCTGATTCGACGCGTGTGCTACGCAATAAAACTACCGCCGAGGCTCTCTCTTCGCTTGAACTGAACTCGCCAATAACGAATCTTCAGTTGCAAAACAACCTATCGGCACTCCGTGACGATCTGATGGAAGGGTTTAACAATAAACTCGATAAACAAACGCAACTCTTGCAAACTACTATCAAAGAGCAAGGTCGCGAAATTGATAACTTGAAATCTATTGTTATCAGTCAGGCATCGCGACCTAACGATTTTGAGATAAAAAATAGATCGAAACAAGCCATTCTTTTCGGTCTTCCCGAATGAAACGATGCTGTTTTGACCGACAATGTTTCTGCCTTGATTTCTAAAACGGGGACAACCTGTCGTGCTTCTCGTCCCCCTCATAGGATGGGGAAAAATGGTAAATATTTTAACTATGTAAAAGTTGCGCTTCGTCTATATTAAAACTGTTTTTTTCAGCTGGTATATGACGATTTGGTGACAAGAACAAACTTTGGCCGCCCAGTACCTCCAAAAATTCAGGTTTTGGCCACGCTGCGGTACCTGGGCAGTGGTTCCTTACAATCAACCGTGGCCGATACTTTGCAATTAAGTCAACCGACCGTTAGTAGGTGTGTCCAGCGAGTCTGTTCAGCGCTTGCTGACAGGATTGGCTATTTTATAAAGTGGCCGGAAACCATCGTTGCAGTGCAGCAACAATTCTTTGACATTGCATTATTTCCCAGAGTTGTTGGCGTAATAGATGAGACGCACACTAGGATTAGGAACAAAAGGAAAGCCCCAATGCCTACATCAATAGGAAATACTATCCATCTATTAATGTCTGCGCCGTGTGCGACTCGCTTTACAAATTTACTTTTGTGTGTGTACGGTGGCCTGGCAGTTGCCACGACAGCTTAATTTTGCGTCAAACATCACTATGGGACACTTTTGAAGACAACAACGTCGAAGGATTCATTCTTGGGGACAGTGGATACCCCCATGTCGTCGCTGGTTGATGACCTTGTTCCCTAATCCCCAAACACCAGCATAAGAGGCGTACAACAAGTCTTTGAAAAGGACGCGTGTCACAATAGAATGCCGCATTTGGAATGCTGAAAAAACGATTTCGGATACTACACGACGAGATGCGAGTGGAACCTGAGAAAACACCTCTGT
>JAUYWV010136757.1:0-10803 GCA_032274565.1 Nematoplana nigrocapitula
GTTCTATTCTTGTGGATGACATCATAACCCCGGAGGGTAAATTTGGCCTGGCACGTCAGGTGTGTCTCTTGGATACAGATGACGTCTACTTCCTGCTCTGTTATTCGTCTTTCGAGTTTATAATTCCTTCTGCGTTACACTGAAGGATTTTCGGGTACTCTGGCTTCAGATTCTTTGGGCAGTTTCTTATAGGTTGGTCTAGGATGGCATTGTTGGTATTGATAGTCGATGTAGGTTGTGGGTACATTGCTCTCAGGTCCAGGGTTTCCTATTCGCTCCATGATCTGCTTGATCGAGGCCGGAGCAGCGTTGATGAACCCAAACTTGGCAAATTTTGGCAGATGATTGACCACGTACGGTGGGTCGCCCTTTTTCTACAGCTTCCACAGGTGTAACTTGGTCTGGGGCCCGCGTTGGTCTCGATATCTCCAGCCCTGCGCAAAAGAAGTCGGACCAGGTCGGCTGGTTCACCTAGTCCGGCAGGGAAAAGCCCAGGGGGAAGGAGAGAGAGGGGCTGGTGGAGAGGGGAGTGGGGTTTGACGAGGGGCGGAGAAAGTGAAGTTCCGGCCGAGACCGGGGGAAAGGTTTCGACCATTTGGTTGGCAGGGGACACTGCGTGGAGGCGGTCGAATTTGTCCGTGTGCTGCGCACACTCCAAGGTTGTCCTCGGACCCAATAGATTCGCTCGTTGGAGCAGCACACAAGGAGTGTGCAACCAACCAACCTGCATGATAGCGACCAGTGTCCTCTCGGACGGGCCACGTCTGTTTCCCTTCTTGAGGAAGATTGGGGTGCTGACACCCCCCCCCCCCGACCGGGAATAATAAGAAGCACCACTGCACTGCGTTTGTGCGTGTACGCCTGATTGTAATTGGTGGTTTGCAGGTATACACCCGCAAATTCAGTACTTTAATCCAAAATGGTGCCTAAACATATCGCATGTTGTGCACAGCCCTCTCCGATGGATAATTTAGGTGGAGATAGCGAACACAGACCCACACCGACAATTTTTGCAAGCTTCCCATGTTTCACATTCCGAGGATGTAACGTCTTAAAGGCTGCATACGACAGAGAACAACTTACTTTCGCTTTTTCGCAGCAGGTCCGGCGTTGGCTGAGTCATCACTGGGCATCGGTTTCAAAAGTGCGCTCTGGAAACAAAAACACTCAAGATTACCAAACCAATCCGAATGAGTATGTTCCATACTTTCTATCAATATCGTATTGTATTAACAAACGAAGGCGAATCAGTTTTGAAAACAATATAATTATTTTATCACCAAATTAATGCAACACAATTAACCAAAAACTTTTGAAGATTGTAGCGAAAACATTAAACGATATATAGTAGTACTATTCATCGTGTACCTTTAAACAATACTACTGTATCTCCCCTTCATAACTGGTCGTAAGCTTCAATACCCTGGATATCAACCAAAATGTGCACAACTGTTAACCTGCTATAAAAATTCCAACTTTTCCTTTATTTAAAATATAATAATCAATAAAACAAATTCTAAGTACGTTTACTACGCAATTGCCATATTTATCTGACAATTTTTTCCTGTAACATGCCAACAATGATCTAATTAGAGGCGCTTCTTCCTGAAACCTATCTATTTGGATAAAAAATCAAACCGTCAAAGAAGTACTACACTTCACACAACTCTCAATTATATAGTTGTTTTGTTATACTGTAACAGTGCACATGGTTTTTCTAGCCCCAGAAAAGGCAACTTTTCTATTAGATGAATGGTCTGGATCCATCAGTTCTGTCAGTCTGGTTCATTATACTGACAAGTAGTATAGTATCTCAGAACTTGTCTTCCTTTTTTCAAATAGGCTGCCGTTTATCCATAATACATAATTAAAACGTACAGTAAATACTTGTTAATAAAAGTACAATGACTCGTGACCTAAAAAACATGTCCTCCAGTTTGCTTCAGTAGTAGCAATGACATATTCGTTGAAGGCCGAACACTTCTTTATCCATTTCCATCCGGAGAAAAAGTAAATAGGTAGGCAGATATAAGCTTACAAAACAAAACAATACTATGTCGATTGCATTGCTTAGTCGAAGCCAATGGACTCGTACGTACTAACCCGTTCCACTGATAACTGACAAATATTTTCAAGAGACGAGCTGTTCCGAATTGTTGTCAGCCCACGCGTCAAAGCATTAAGCGCGGAGGAACGTCTGAAAACACAAGCTGCCAAACCTCATTATTATTATAATAAAGACAAAGTGCAATTTCACCGGTAATTTTCCATACAGAAGCCTTAAACAATGTATGGTTGTAGTAAAACAAGTGAGTGTTATTCAATCAACACAATAAACAAACATGTACGGAGGGCAATAGGTTATTTTAATATTACCTCCAATAAAATGTGATTCAACAATTCATGTAGCACACACTATTTTGATTTTCAAACGGTTCTATCGTTTCTCTGCTAAATTTACGTAAATTATAGAATGACTGCTATGGCTAATGCACTAATTTAAAATTACGAAGATTTTAAATGTTTTCGTGAAATAGTTTACAAATTATCTGCATAGAACATATTTGAGACTATAAATAGTACTGATAGCAAAATACACATCACTAAGTCAAACTCTAAAAGTAAAAATAGAAACTTAACTCACTTGAGAAACACTGGTCACATTGAAGTCAGGAAAAGATACCTCACACATGCCATCCTCCAAGACTTCATCAACAATTGCCTTATAGTATCTGAAACAAAAAATGTTAAAAACGGTCACATGTGTACTAGATTATTACTTTGAAACTATTTAGAATGTTGAGTATATGTATTTAGCGAAGATATTTCTTTCTTTCAAAGTAGATTAAATGTAATCAGTTCGTCAACGCCTTTGGGGATATCTAAAAATTTACAATGCAATACTTTTTGGGAAAATCATGCTACTTCTCACCAAAAAAACAATTCATTGTGAAACACGGAAATTACTAAATTACAGGCTTTATATTGTATATGACAAATTGCAATCTATTTACTAGTCAACCAGTTCACTAGGATAATATAAAACCACTTATTCACTAACTCCTTTAAAAGAAATATGGTTATGTTAAACACGTGTGTGCTACCTCGGAATGTAACCAAAGCAGTGTCACTTGCCATACGGGTGCAATTCAATTGCTCTCCCCATATCAATGAAAGCATTTATTCTATTTTTAAAAGAAACAATATCCAAAGGAAATTTTGAATTAGTTTGTAACCAAATTATTAATAATAAATTGTTCTGATTAAATTTAACATTTTAACCAATTTATTCCATTGGGTTGCTAATGTCTTTAAGCCCCGTTAAAAGATTGTAGATTGGTTTAAAATCCTTTCTAGAAGTCGAGATATCTTAATTATAGTATATTCAGTAGAGCAATGGCTTGGTCTTATGCAAGTAAGAAAATATGCCCACCAAGGTGACAGGGTGTCATCAAGCGGATTGTTTATATTTATAGTCTCAGTGACCCAAATCAATAAAAAAACATTGTATATACTCTACTTTCAGGTTAAGCTAGTTGGCTGCCAGACTAATTTTACAGGTAATTACTCCGGTATAATTTAATTGATGTCTCCATTTCCACGGAAGTGAATAAATAAGAACCACAAAGTATAATGTAAAATAAAAAATTTATTTATAATCTTTTATTTTTCATTTTACTTCGTGGTTCTTATTTATTCTCATCAAAGGAAGCTAAATTCCTCATTCATCTACTCCATAGAAGTATTAGTTTTTTCTTTTTAGTAAGTACAACCATCTACAGAATGATAAATATGCACTGTTATTAAAGAAAGAGAGAGAATATAATAGCATTGGGTTTCATCTGCAAAATGTTTTAGATTGGCTGGTTGGCTGATTTGAACGAATAATAGCTAACAGTTTTCTCTCATCATGCAAGCAGGCACGCCAGAACTGCCCCCACCACCTCCTTCAGCAAGTCAGTTAAATATTTAGCACACACCGGCCTCGCACAATGTACATCTACTGTATATAAAAAAAATTCTTTCTCCTTTTTCCCTTTTTTATATTTTTAATTTACAGGGCGCTTTCCTGATGATCGGATCTGTCAACTCTACAAATATCTAATATTTCACAATACTGCTTAAAATAGTAGGTAAATTTATTAAGATATTTAGCAGACAGATCAATCACATTACAGTTACTACAAATTAGCAATGTAATTAGATTCCCCGGGTTTCGCCAGACCATTTCTGCCATTCAAATTTAATTATTTTACAAGTCTTACTAGGGGTCGGTACACCACTCCGGGTGGTCTGACATTGCACTACTCCCTGCTTAACTAGCCATAGCCGTGGGAGTCCACCATGCTACCACTACACCAGTTAGCAGGTCCTCTCCCTCGCTCTGTGCTACGCAGTTTTTGGTGCAGCTGACTGCCTCACTACTAATTGATGCCACGTGATGCCACCGTTATCACTAGCTTATAATTTTGCCGGTGGAATAAGAATACTACATCAGCATTTTAAATCCCAAATGGCTCTCAAAACATAGCACGTGTTGTGCACAGAGGTATGTACGAAAAAAATCAGCTCTCTCTCTCTGATCATAAATAGATTATAAGGAGAATGCGAGCTGTCCATGTTAATATATTCCGAGAATATTTTCAACTTTATTACTGTCTTTTTTATCAGTGGTATATTTTTTGTGAAACACACCAAATGGCTACCATACAATTCTGATAACAAGGCATCATAAAATTATTAATAGTAGTAGTTTACTTACAGTTTATCCCTTGGCCACATTGCCATGCATTCATCTCCTTTTTTCCAAGTATCTTTGTCATCCGATAAATTGACTTCAGTTGGTCTTCCAAGTAGTTCTAAGGTGAGTTTAATCACTTCTTCAAGATCTCCTTTCAATTTTAGCAATTCTTCATTTTCAGTATCGATTGCCAAAGCAGCTTCAACCTAAAATGTATATGATATAAAAATTAGCAGTTTGTGTATGATATATGGAGATCATAATTACAGGATTAGATAACAGAAAATGAAACAACCAAAATCAAAGATGCAGTCTCATTATTTGGTAATAGTAGTTTTCATATGTACAAAAATTAAAATTCAGAATGTTATTTTAAAATAAATTATATTTCATTCAAAATGATCTCTATGAATATATAACCAAAAAAACAATAATTATTTTTACCTATTACAAAAAATGGAACAAAACATAATATAAATAATTTGTTCAACTTTCATTTTGGCTATCATTCCTGAAATTTATCAGAAAGACCGATTGAAAAATACAAGCAACTAATTGATCTAATAGAAAGTTTATGCAATCACTTTTCGAAGATTTTCATTATTGGTTCGAAAAAGATTAAAAAATGCAGTCCACAATAGATAATTAACCAGATTATTTTAGGAATTTGGCCTTGGTAAATCTTTTCGATATACGATTTTCAAATTCTTTTTACATATATTAACTTTGCATGCCAATTCACTTCCAGTTGTTAGATGTAAGTCGTTGCTGGTCTACCCTGCCCTCTTCTTCCATGAGTTGGCTCCCAGAACTAGAGTCATGTATGCCTAGTACTTCTCCAACTAATGATGATTCTTGATAGTCTCTGTATTTATTTGGTTCTCTCCATACAGATCTTGATTTGTTTAGTGCTCTGACAAGCTAATGCCAAGTGTTGCTTGGAAAAGGTTTGTGCAATAACCATTGTTTGTTTGCAAACTATGTAAAAATCCTGCTTTTTCATCCATTTAATAGAATGCTTTTATGGCTGCGCCGAAGAACTGTATTTTAAAAAGGTGGTGTTCAAAATCTGATTTACAAATGGGGACTTTTACTTTGTGCAGACCATGCTTTCGCTAGACATCTTTTTTGGTGCTGTTGATCCAGTGCTCCAAATAGAGAAAGTCCTTTACTTTCCATTTTTGACTTGTTTTCCCAAACTGACGTGAGTCATATACAGTATATGAGTCATGTACTGTATATGCAGGCAAATTTATTGGGCTGCTTCTTGACTTTGTGCAATAGAAATGTTGCCTCACAGATGATATCTGGTATTGGAGCAAAATCATCAGCAAAATTTGTATCAGTTAGGGAAACTGGGTGCTGAGCAGATCTTCACTCATATAAGATGAATCCAAGATTGGTGCTGTTTTCCATTTATGTACACATAGCAAAACCCAATATGATTATAAGAAGAAATGGTACTAAAGTGTCTAAGAACACTAAAGACAGGATCTTCAAGAATTCTGTATCCATATTCAAAGAGAACTTGAGCTTCAATCTTCTTGTATAGTATACCTCAGGGTGGACACTCAAGTCCAAATTATTTTCCCTGACTTTTTGGAAGAGAGAAAGTCACAGGACAGGAATGAGAAAAGAGCAGAGAAGAATAAAAATTACTGACAACAAATAATGCAGGCATGTATTTACACAAGGGAAGGTACATAAATAGATATAAATAAAAACTTATCAGTTAGCATAGCAAGCAGGAAATTTGTAGTCTAATTATATTTTAAAGAAAGTTAGAATATTCCCTGACTTTAAGGTATTTTCCGCGACTTTTTACTGATTTTTCAACAAAATCATGTAATTTCCCTGAACATGCCTGTCCTCCCTGATACCTAAAGCTTTTATTATTTTTGTGATGTCATAAGTTTTTAAAATATCATGCATTTTTTCTTTTTAAATACCAATATTGCTCTTAGGTTTTTGACTAATTCTTTTAATGAAGGGTTGAAGATTTTTAGGAGCAATTACAGGCCTGATTAATTGATTGTACATTTTAAACTCTCAATCTTAAACCATATTACACTTTTAACACTAATCATATTAAACATAAATTAACTTAGGAAAAAAGAGCAACAGTATTCAAAACATTGTAGCAATTTCTCACAGAAAAAAGTAAAAGCTATAACTAATTACTTCTCTTGGTACAACATCAAAAACAGTATTATCATTTGAATCCAAAATATTTTCCTCACTAGCACCTAATATTAGGTAAATTGCCAGATTTTTTTTTAAGTCTCTTTATTATATTGTTTAGTTTTTGTCATAAAAAATTAATAATAATTTATAATTTATTGTTAATTTTAACATCCTTCTGAAATGTCTCCTTTTTTATTTTATATCAGGTTGTACTTGTTCTAGAAAATCAAATTGTTGTTCAAAATACTTACTCTAATCCTTGCTATCCTTCTGCTATTTTGTGCATTATCTTGCATATGTTTATATGTTACCTGATTAGGTTTCATATAATATATTCATTCCACTTTATCATTATAGTAGGCCATAATTGCAAACTTTTACAATTGAAACTAAAACTATAGACACATTCTCTTAATTGAGTCACATTGGGAAAGTAGTTTTTGCTCCAATTAAAAGGTTGCCCAATAAAGCAGAATTAAAAAAATTAGCCCACTAAATACCAAAAATGAAAATGTAGGTAAGTAGTTATTAAAAGAATTCAAGATGGATTAAAATGGTAAATAAAGTACTTTTGAGTATGTATCAAGTATTAAAAATGTGCATCTTTGAATTTTAGCAAGATATAAAATTATGCTATATTGTCGTCCAAATGCCTCAAATGAGAACATGTTTAACTACATCATTGGTGCTATCTGTAGTGTAATCATAGCACATCAAATTTTCATAGATAACATTGTAATTTTCTTGGCTATTTACACATAATATCCCCATGGTCATCTTGAATACAACTTGGTTTTGTTGGTAGCCTAATTAATAAAAATAACTTTCCTGAAGCCATGTGATAGTTAAAGCTTAAAGCAACTAGTTGGAGGGCTTTGATAATAGCTAGTGATTTTTCCACTAATTGTAGGTATAAACAATATGGACTAGATGTCACCAAATTCTAGGTAATGCAGCATTATTTTTACTATCTCTATGTAACCCCTCTATGTTTTGTATGATTCCTTGGTCTAATAGCTGAATCTTATATAAGTCAATCTGTATGTATGTATGCATATTTAGGGTTGCCACCCAAACCGTTGGTCCCACAGACCCAAAATTTTGCTTGAGTGACCCCCTCAACCCTGCGGGTAAGATAGGGGGGCAAGGTCGGGGTCAAGAGGTCAGGAGGTTAAAATATAGCATTAAATCTATTGACAGTGTGACCCCTAACAAGCCAGCCAATCAGAGGCCATGCAGGCAATTGAGTCAACAATTTCACTACACTTTTAGCCCTGCCAGCCTACAGCATGTTGCTTGCGGCAGGCTAAGTGGTGATGGTATGTGCGCTATGGCTGTCTAAAATGTGACAACAGCCATAAAAAGCAACTAACTCACCACCGTGCGCCACACTGTCCATAGCACCGACCTATCAGTATATTACAGAATGTCTAATGGAATTTGGCAGCTGTAGTATGTATTGGTTGTTGTTTTGTTAAGTTTCTTTGTTATTTTTTAGCGCTGGTAACGAGTAGTACTTTGATGCATCATGGCTTAACAATAGCAGATTCATTTACAAAATTAATTACAAGCCAATAGCTTTTATTTCCTCTCGGCCACGCTGGGTATACCAGCTAGTTATAGATATATGTAAAAGTAGAAAATTAAGGCACATTTGACATGAGAAAGGTTGTTACAGAGATCTACTTTTAGTATAGATTAGTATGTCTGTTGGTCTATTGGTTTAATCAGAAAGTTGATTCAAATTCAGAATAACTAAATATTTAACAAGCTTATTTGTTTTAGCTATTAACCCTATCCTACCTGGGGGGAGATTTTGTTTTTGCTGGTTTTTTTTAATAAAAGACACAGCAACATGATGTTCAGGGACTTTTCATATTATTATGTTCCGTAACTTTTAAAACCATTTTTAAGAATTTTGTTAACAGATAACAGTTTAAATAAACATTTGTATCTTTGGATAATTTTTTGGATACCAAAATTCAGAATAATAAAAACAATAATATATATTTAGATTTATAAATATATAATTGTACTAGACATAAATAGGATATACTAATTGGAATATACACCAGATAAAATGAACAAGTTATATACATTTCGGACATATAAATAAAGCGAATTTATAAGATTAGGAGGTATCAATTGTGAAATGACATAGCACAATAACAGACAAATGTCACATGGTAAAGTTAGAACTCTAAAACGACTCTGTCATCAAACCAATGCAACTACCTTATGTTTGTACATTTAGGACAGCCACTGTCAACAATCATACCCTACATACAAAATTTCAAGGCTCTATCTAAACAGGGGAGCAAAATATAAGGTGCAGGCCAATTCAGGCCCCCCCCCCAGTCCCGGGGTGCGTGCAATAGCCCCGGTAGGATAGGGTTAAGAGCAGATAAAATAAAGTAACTTTTTGATTTTTGTTTTAAACCAGTGTGGCTAGAGGCAAGTTTGGTAGGATAACAGAATAAGACTAGTTAGTAATCTAGGTTAATTACAGCAAAGTCATGCAAACTATTGACTAAAAATAATATACTTTTTTTTAAAAAGTTAAGGACTAACTTTTTACTTGCATGCCAAACCACAACAAATATTACTAGAAAAATATTTTTTTTAGAGATTTTATTTATAAACCTAAAAAATGAAGTGCAAATTACAAGTCAATCATGGTAGCAAAAACTGAATTATATGACCTTGAACCTTACAACCCTCAAAAGTCAAATTCCCAACAAAGTATCTCAAAGTATTTCTGTGGCATTCCATATAGTGTTGATGTAAGGAGTGAACCAGGTAATATGGGTTGCATGGGTAACATAGTTTAGGGTACTGCAGTTTACTGTTGCTGGAGCAGCTGAACCAGATGAGCACCAGAGTAATTCTGTTGAATCCAAACAGCCGATCTCTTCACCTAGATGTTTAAATCTAAACTATAAACTAGAAAATAAATCTTTTTATTGCCTATAAATAGCCCAGCCATATATAGGTAATAAACAGCTCTGCCGTTTATAGGTAATAAAAAGATCTATTTTGTTCAATTTAGGAAAAAATTAATTTAGGCACATAGTTTAACTGGAATTAATGGCAAATAAATTAATCAAAATAAGTCTATTACCCACGGCCGGGCCCTTCTGGAATAAATTTATTTCAGTTATGGACATATTCCCAGCAATGCTGTGAAATTTTGGAATCCTTGCTGTGCAATCTTGAAATTGATTGAATTTAACTATAAATTAGCCTTTTTGGTTGCTAATTTACATAGTTTTCTCCAATTCATGCTGTGAAATTCACAGCAAAAAAATATTTTTAGAAGACATGTCCTCCAAAACAGTACTTTATTCCAAAGTGACAGCCGGGCCGTTTATTACCTATTTACCGCTGAAAGAATTACATAGTTCATATCAACTTAAGAAAAGATAACTTGATGAAAATAATCATAGTCATAGAAGGATGCTTTCAAATAGATCCCAAAATTGCAACAAGATATGTTGCTTCTTATTTCATATAGATCCAGAATTCAGCAGCAAAAATAAAATAAGCAGCAAAGGTTTAATATATATGACAAAGAATAAGGTGACCACTATATGTCGATAATATTGATACATGTAGCATTATAGACTAAATACACATCGTATACTTCTCATAAGTGATTTCAGTAGTGCAGAGAAAACTTTACATATTTTATGTAACAATCAGTAATTATAAATTGAATAAATTTAAAAATTAAATGATATCAAATACAATAATCCTATCTATAATTATAGAAATGTATGTATGTGGGTATGTGGGTATGTATGTCTGACCAGTATTTTTCTCCCAACTCTCTTGATGGATTTGCATGCTTGATGACTCAAAAGAATGCTACACCAATG
>JAUYWV010136768.1:0-10802 GCA_032274565.1 Nematoplana nigrocapitula
CGGACTAGGGCAGGGTTACTTAGGGTTAGGCATGTGCACTATCCTATTGCCCAACAACGCGGGTACCCTCTACTAGTATCAGTAATGCAAACTGCCCTTCGTGATGAGTAATAATCTGAGTGGTAGCATCCGGTGAGCAAACGAAACCGTTTTTCTTCGCTGATTAATACTGGAGCATATACGTATACAGAACAGTACAACATACACTGTTCTATAGATAAACAAGTGTTGCACTGAGTCGCCTATGATCATCAAATAATATACGCGAGACTCTTGTCTACTACACAGAACACGCCAGCGTCGCACTACGAGGGATTAACATAGACCAGAACCAACAATGGTTGTTGGCAGCTGCACGCCATGTTCTACGCGCGCTTAGATAGATTAATGACATCGATCGATACACATGCACACGAAGAAGGCAGGCCTGCTTGTGAGCACAGAGTGTGAGGTATTGTGTGCGGCTTAATCGTGGAAACAACAGATTGATGATGAAACAATTTACAAGGACGACAAGACAAGAAACACATTGAAGAAGTCATGCATAAATATTCAGACAGCTAGAAGAGTCAGTTCTTCGCCCCATGCAGCCGCCTTCTCGTGGCGAGGGTGTCCTGCTCCGGTAGAAAAAGTGCTGCATTCCCTTTAACGTCATACAGTTTATATATACAGTATACCACTTTCCTTTCTCTGTTTCTTTCTATACTCGTTCTCTTTCTCTTCACTCTTTTACCGCTCGTTTTTTCTTTTCTACACCACTTTCCCTCTATTTACTCTCTCTCTCTCTCTTCTCTCTCCGTTTCCTCTCTATGTGTCTGTATTTTCTCTCTTTCCTCCGAGAGTTCGGAGCGCTGACGCGTCCCCTCAATCGGGAATTACAAGAAAAACAAGTCAGTTCTTACGTTTTAACCCAGTCGAGTTGCATAGTGGGTGCGGAGAGGGCGAAGAAAAATTTTGCTCCCTGTAGCAAATCTTTTTCGGCTTCCCGTTTGCCAGACTTCCATTTCTAAAACACAAGGAAAGCGTCGGATAAAAAAACTATCCGTTATACTGTACAACACCAGCATCAAGCCATTTGCTGTGACCTGTCTGAAAACCAGAAATTGGAGATAAATACGCGGTCCTAATCCCACAGGGTTTCGGAAGGAAACTGTATGTTTAGTTTTGGTATTATTTTGCTACAGACAGCACCACAACAAAACTTTTGGTTGTTCACTTACTAGAAGTCCAGGTTGGCCTATAGCAATACAAATTTTCGAAATGTCAGACGATTTTTTAATGATAGAGATCAACACGTTGACAGACAAACAAGGTACGTATGTGTTGTCTGTATATCTACAATTTCGAGTTGGCAGGGCGAAAATAGAACACTAACAGTAAATGACTTTATGCCTAACCTTTTCAAATGGAGCATACATTTAAGCTTAAAGCCTCAAACCGTATCTCCCTATATAAAAACGGTAATAACAGCAATCAAATAAACTATGAAAGACAGTGACATACATTTATAGTTAGGAGTCTCGTAGTCAGTATCTACCCGTTCCGGCTACAACAATTGTGCTCAGAGTAGTTTGGCAAAAGTTTTGGAGAATTCAGGCGATTTCGTTTCCAATTGGCATTGAAATAAAATACTAAAACTTGATATATATGGTGGCTAAACTTACTTTCCCGTCAGCGGTGCAGGTGAGAAAATGCTTCAGAGTACTACTCTGCGACAGGACAGGGTGCGCGCAAACGCAGTTGAGCCAGGCCTCCAGTTGTCGTCGACGACAGTCAATGAATTCCTCTTCATATCGACCTATAGCCCAAACATGCCAACCAGACGAACCACACATGTGAAACAACGACTGGCAGTTATCCACCGCATTCAACATGTATACAGTAGCCAACTATAATTTGCTTGCAAAGTGCTAATGGGTCGGCAAAATAGTTATCTATATTTCCAATGTTGTTGTAGCATTTAGATCTTTCTTCTTTTTTTATTTTCAGTGGGCCACAAGGCGTGTTTGCAGGTATACTACCACAAAAACATGTGATCCAGAAAACGACTTCGAAGAGTTTTGCAGAAGAAAAGAACAATCGATTTATTGATAGATTTGTAGAAGAAGAGAACAACCGATTTATTGATTCATTTGCAGAAGAAGAGAACAATCTATTTATTGATTCATTTGCAGAAGAAGAGAACAATCTATTTATTGATTCATTTGCAGAAGAAGAGAACAATCGATTTGTTGATTCATTTACAGAAGACGAGAACAATCGATTTATTGAGTCTTTTGCAGAAGATGAGAACAATCGATTTATTGATTCTTTTGCAGAAGACGAGAGCAATCGATTTATTGATTCATTTGCAGAAGAGAATAATCGATTTATTGATTCTTTTACAGAAGATGAGAATAATCGATTTATTGATTCTTTTGCAGAAGATGAGATCAATCGATTTATTGATTCTTTTGCAGAAGACGAGAGCAATCGATTTATTGATTCATTTGCAGAAGACGAGAACAATCGATTTATTGATTCATTTGCAGAAGACGAGAACAATCGATTTATTGATTCATTTGCAGAAGACGAGGACAATCAAATTTATTGATTCTTTTGTTAACCTTTTTCTCAACGAAGTATTACTTACATTCACATTGAAATCTGCAAACTGACCATTCTCTCTCAAATTTTTGTATTAAAAATAAAAATCTCAAATGCTTCCAAGAAAATGGAGACAGAAATTGAACTGCACCCTTATTGCAAGTGATACTGCTTTGATTACATTCCTAGCTCGCACACGCGTTTTACATTAATTCAAAACAATTCGAGCTATATTTAATTCATTAAATACTTCAATGAAAAAAGTATATACTGTACATCAATATTGTTTCAAAACATTTTATCCATATCTGACTGAGGTGGAATTGAGGAGCATTGAGTTGATGTAAAGAAAATATAATCAGAAAGGCGGCGAGGTCAAAACGAAGAGACGAATCGCAGTCAGACATCAGCTGCTTACCAGTTATCTGCTTGTCCGGGAGAGGCGGAACACTGACGCATATGTATTTCTCCACGAGACGTTTGTGCAACCAGTCAAACTGTTTGTATCGCCGACTAACCTGGATACCGCTGAACTGAAAAAGTACAAGCAATGTCGTAATAGGCACTAATTAGCGAATGGAATACCACACACTGGTTGTTAATGATTCTTAGAATTCATCGCCAAACTCTTGTGTGATGAGCACACACTTCACGAAAGGCATAGTTCGCATTAAATTTATTCGAACTCAATCTGCAATGGATTGCACACTATTGCCATAAACCAATTCCATTCCTCTCGAGTAGATTTCGCCCGAGTCACATATAGCAAGTCATCCATAACATCTATCACTTTTCTAAAGCAAAAGACAACTTTCTTGTTGTGAGTAGGAGAAACTAAGCGGCGATGTTGGTCTAGACCAGTGGTTCTCAACCGGTGGGGCGCGGAAAACATCGAAGATTGTAAGATGTATAATTATTTGCCAGACTAAAAAATAAATCAGAAGTCGAGATATGACCAATTAGTCGTCATAGTAACTGTTAGAAAGTAATATGTATGCGATCGACATAACCAAAATGACAGATACTTTTTCTTTGGAATTTTGTATGAACAAGAAGCCTGAGAGTCCTCTACTTTTCTCTTCAAGAGATTCTGGACAAATTGGTTCCATTTCTCTCAAAAAGCGATTCAATTGAACATCCCGCTCTTTCACTCTCTTCAATGCTTCTTCTTGCACATCAACCATCTTTGCTTTTCCCCCCAAAATATAGTCTGAATTACTCGTACTTTTAGTTTACGAGCATTCTTGTCTAGATAGGCAGACTTGTTTTTTCTGGTGCTACAATTGCGAAAGGAGATCTTTTCGAGTTATATGGGTATACATAGAATTATTTGACTTAAACAATATTATACAAACAATATCCAATTAATAACATTTAATAGTCGCGCTTATCCCTAAATTTTGCGAATTTTCGCGTTTTCTGACCAAATTAATAATTTTCGCGCCTATTTCGGGACACCAATGTGGTGGTCACAGCCAGAATTGGTTAGAATTCTGACACGTTTTCGTTTAGAAATATAGCAACAATCGAACTCCACCAGTGGTTTCATATTGATTTCGTTGCACGCGGTTGTCCATCAATATTATCTACTGATGATATAATCCGCGACATATAGGTAGAAATGGTTTACTACAGCTTGTCAATTGACCAGCCAAAATGTTCTACGTAATGTTGTGGTTGTGTGGTTCCGTTCTGTACCTTAACCAGCCAACACCACAAGTACTCCAAGCAGGCTGTTCATTGCTTCACTGTACATAGTCATCAATTATTTATTTATACTAAAACACACAATAACAACTCTATAACTCCTGTGGATGAATCTGCTCACTTCCAGCGTTTGTTCACTTAACCAGAGTGTTCCAACATTCTTAACGAATTTACTATCATTGTACACAATCCCATGGGTAGCTAAACATTTCAATACAGTAGTACATTTTGGACAGCGCTATTTCCAAACAGTCATACGTCAAAACATCTGTCTGTCTTTCTCTGTGTTAGCTATCTCCTCATATACCATCAATCAATCGCAGAGAGCTGAAGTTTTGGGTAACTACACTTTGAATGGCTGGACAATTCATGGACTAAATGATTTGTATTTTCATTCGTATGAGTGCCACAGATTCCAATTTTAAGGGTCCGTTTTAGGCACTTGTCATACTACAAAACTATAGGTCACTTTTATACCTGTTTTTCGTATGCGATATTAATGAATTTTGTGGTGATAAAGAACACCTTACGTCGCAGCGAAATCACCACTGAACATTGTCATATTGTTCCCATTAATGATTAATTGATCGATTGGTTGTAACACATTATAGACGCTAAATCTCCAAATTTCTATTACCGATTCCAACCAAATTTGCCACATTTGTCAATATGTTAATTATAAAACAGACTTGGGAATTGAATTACATTAAAATTATAAAGTTGACATAGAGATCGTAATTCTCGTCCAAATGCCAAAGAAAAGAAAATCAACTAATGGCTCCCAGTTACGAGCTGCCAAGAGAATGAGAGTGCATCGAAACGAAGTAACAACTCGACAACGCTATGGGAGCCACAGGTTCCGTTTTTAGGGTCGTTTAGGCACTTTTAAGACTCAAATCTTTACGCCATTTTATACCTGTTATTGATATGCGATCTGTAATGCTTCCATGCAAATGGTGACATCATTCGATTTAAACATGTATTGCAAGCGAAATTTCTTTGGTTACATTCTGAGCTAGCGGACGCGTTTAATATTAGTAAACGATTGTTTGAACAATCTGGTCAGTCAATATATAAGAGAAAGGTCACTAAACATATCGGAATTAAATTAAGAACAGGGAGATACTATAATAATTACTAATAAAATGATGTTATATCCAGAGTGCAATATTTGAAAAATAGTAAAAACATTGAAGACTTTTAAAATGCATAATTCAGTTAGTGATATGAAATTTTACTAATAAAAAAGTCGCCCTACAGTTCATCGACCTAATATTGGGAGAGATGACTTTCGCGCTTTGTTTTAGTATCTCCCTGATTAAGGAATATAAGATTAAAAAAAGTATGACTCACCGAAGGTGTGACTTGATAAGCTATGAAACTCTTGATGCCCTTCATTTTGGATTCCTTCCTCGAAGAGCTAATCTGGCACGTAAACATAGCCCCGATCGATTTCCAATCCATTCCCCCGCTTGAAAACTGAAAGGAAAGTTGTCTCAGTTTAACTTTTTTTGTCAGAACTACAAGGTAGAAAAAGTGCTTACCTCTATTTCTGCTTCTGAAGAGGACACCTGAATATTATCAGCGCCTAGTAGGAATTCCTCACCGCCTGCTTTGGCAAATGCTCTAAGAAAGAAGAGACAAATTTCCAATAAATATCCACATTTGCAAAATAAGCTTCCATTTTCAGGGATGGCGAGTTCGACAGGATATCTACCAACAGACCGATTTCGGGGTTAATGCCCTCGTCAGTACTGGATAGGATTGGAACCCGTATCCCAGTGATCAGTAGTCGAACTACTTCACCCCTGAGTCCCAAGATCGACAGTCGAACATGCTGGTTGTGTCGCATATTCTGGCTGACAGCTATAAGCACGAATGTATACCCCTGCAGTCGCAGGATTTGAGTGCACGAACATGTCTCATTAACGCTACACATTCAATAACACCTAAACCAGTCTGCTGATGGGTAATTTGTCGAACATGTCATTTCTGAAAAGCTCAGAAGTCCTCATTGTATACTACTAACATAGTAGTATAAATATCCTAAGCTTATATTTGTTTTATCAAAATATTCTGTTTTGAGCATCAAGTTAAAGCACCTTTTCCACGCACTCTTTGCGTTTATTTTCTAAAACCTCCCACTTAACACCCAAAGGCTTACCACGAACTGTTTACCAAGTGAACCATCTCCCATCCAGTTGCTGAGAACTAGTCATTCAACTGCAATCAATGATGTACTGTCGTCCCAAAATCCCAACAATTTATTTTAATGCTCATATACTTACTATCCTCAATTTTATATTCTTGTTCACGTACACTGCTCTTCTCTAACCACTTCTCATCCAGCGGTATACGTGGTGCCATACTGCGCACCATTATGATAAGTTGTATTCATCCATTCCGATCACCCTATCTCGTACTTCCTGACTATACTTGTGACGACCGGCTGGCATCGTCTGTACATACATTAAATAAACAAGACGTACTCAACGCATTTACGAAACCCAATGTGTTTCTTCTATGAGACGGTACTAGAATTGTAATTCGATTTTGATAAGAATTCTATTCATTTAGGTATGCGAGAATTGCAAATTTATTTCATTTTGGCTGTAGAAACTAACACAAATTGACCGTGGAAAGGTGTAAGGTGTAAGGAAATACACAATATTAGTCAATTTTGAAACAAGCGCCCATTGTTGGCAAATTTCTAGAGAATCTTTTAACTTTCGGGTTAAATTATTTTAAAAATATGAAAAACACTAAATCAATTCACCAAACGCCCAATTTATAACATAAAGTTGTCCCTCACCGGCCAAATGCCTTCCGTACAGTGGCAGTCCGCGCACTCTCGTTGTACACTGAACTTCGAACTGAGCTCGTATCGTCAACTTTCAGTGCATTCTGGTCACTTTTCTCTCGCATTTGCTGAAAATAGACAGGAGTATACTTTACATTTATCGATTATCTAGATTATCACTGACTATTTCTATAAATAAATAAGTAGCCTATATTATATTTTGCGACCCGTTTCAATTATTCCACATAATCATCTTCAGTCTCTTAATGTTCTACTTTAGTTAAACGTTTTCTTAGTAGAGCTTATCGGATTTATTCCTTTTGGTCACATCTCAATAACACGAGTTTAACACGCTGATTAATTTGTTTCTGAATATCGTATTCGTAGTTTCCTCCCACTCTCTTGGTCTCCTCTGATAGTTCAACGCATTATTTTTCTATTCTATTTCATGGTCCTCCTTCCACCCGCCTCGGAAAAGTTTGGCCAATGTAAAACTGTGCTTCTAGACAATGATGGTTGGCACTATTTTTCCGAGAAGGACCCTGCAAGTAGTACAAATTTAACCATTTCAACTTCACCTAAAAATAGTAACATGCCGCCATAAGTCGGTTATCCAATCAGCGCGCGCCACGTCATTGGTCGATGAAAAGGTCAGACAATCAGTGTGCGCCTCATTACAAGTAGGTCAAGGTCAGAAGCAATAAATAGGTAGTCTCTATGGAGCCGCCAACCTATCCATGAATCAATTAATATCGATCCAACTTCGTCTCATCGAGCCCTATCCGTTGATACCAAGCTCGTCACCCTTGGCGTCAAGGTTGGAGCCGTCTGAAAAATTATTTCCTCGGTAGATCCAAACAAGTCTTATACTTGGAAGGTACCAACGACACAATAAATGCACGCATTTAGCTTGGTTCTCTTATTTTAACTGCGTATTGGATATTCACATGTGCCTCCCTGGTCTGCACTCTATATGTATAAATAATACAAGGTACTGTATATCATCAAAACTTGCTGGAATTGAGATGAGTGAAAGAAGTGTCGTGGCCTGCACACAAACTCTGCAAGGATTTCTACATAGTAGATGATTCTGAGAAAGCGTCGCGGGATGATTCGTCTGTGGGAGGAGCAGTGAAGAAAGAGGGGGGAGATCCACCCATACCAAACTAAAACATGGTAGCAGGAGGGCAATTAACTAGTTTTTAATAGGGTGAACATCTATTTTTCTAAATGTCCCTCTCACTGTATCACCGTGACAGACTCGCCTTCCTGTCTCTATGTGATTCTAGGTGACAAAGCAACGTTTCGACGTTGTTGCACAGGAATGTACTCTTCTGATATCCAAATGGATAAGAATAATCGATGTGTGGTTCCACAAGATAAACAACACATTTTTAGGGAAACAGAGTCATTGCAAAACCTATGTACTTATGTATTTACATCGTGGCAATGAAACAATTCACTGGAACAAACTGAGTCTACTTACAACCGATGAATCCTGCCGACTGAAGTCCGGTTCATCACTATTGTCTGAATCATCCCAATCATCAACAACAGGTTGAGCCACAATAGGTGGAGTCTGGTGGTTCGGTGCAATGCCTACTGCCACTGTAGGCAAAATCTGGAGGTATGCAGAGGGGACAAGTCCTTCTCTGCCATCCCCTGTTATCACCCTGGCCCAACCATCACCACAATCATCATTTGCTAATTTCAATGTTTCCCCGACTTGAACAGACAATTCAGAAACATCTTCGCCAACAAAATCGTAAAGCACTTGCGCCTGAAAAAAAGTATATAACTCAAATAGAGATTGTAATTAACTTAAAAAAAGAGTAAAGATTACACTAAGTATTTGTGTATTTTTCATGTTAAAAATGTGTATTTCTAATAATTTAGTACTTTTTTGTATGTTTGTTAACATTTCCATGGGATTATATATAATATCTAGAAGTGCACAAATTAACTGCACTTGACCATATTGCTACCGAAAGAAATCAAAGTAACTATTTGACATAAATTATATGACAATAACTTGAAAATGGTTAAAGGCTAAGGCAATGGACATAGACAGCCTTAAAGCATATTGCAAATAAAAATAGACTAGTTATTCAACACAGATCTACAGTAGGAGAGAACCTTCGAATTATAAATGAAATAATGTGTGAATAAAGTGGAATAATATTTAATAATTTGCAGATTTAAAAACAATATTTGACCAAATGACATCTAGGGTCCAATGTTAAAAATAATGCTATAAGTAATTAAGTTAATAAGGTAAACTATTAAATATAGGGTATGGAATATTTGTAGTTGACAAGTATAAAAGTAACTCTAATCAATACATCAGTGGAAGAGGATGTGTATAAAAGCTAAAGTAATAATGCATTTACTGACAGCAAATGATACAAAACTTGTATTCAGTACATTGTGAAATATTTTAGTAATAAATCGAATATCTTTTATATTACAAGTTATTTTAAATTACTCAAAGTACCATACTTGAGTTTCTATAATATTTTAGAAACATTATATAATAAAGAAATAAAAGTAACTGATATATTAGATTTTTAGCAAATTACTTAAGTTTATTCTGATGTAGCGAATCAAACTGATAAACAAATTCATGAATCAGTCATGGACTTGGCCAAAAGTTGAGTCTAGTCAGGTATTAACACCTGACTAATAATGCTACTTTGCCCACATTTAAAAAAATATTAAACTTGTCAAAGGGTTAATACAAGACTAATACCTGACTAGCACCATTGAAAGAGGGTTAATACTGGGCTAATCTCAACAATCAAAAGTGTTGAATCATTTTCAATGTATAATTTTTATTCCTAGGGACTAATTTTGAATTGAGGTCAAAATAAAATAAAATTTAATAGGCCTATGCTGAATAAGGACACTTTTATTTTAGAGTTTTGTAGTATGGACCTGGAAACATTTTTTGCATGTTACTTAGAATAATTTTTGTACAGTATACAATAGGGCATATTACAGTTTGAGTAAATTTTACATGTTTAGAAAAATGTTAGTCATGTCATATATATATAAATATATTATTGCCCATCATCATTGACCCCTTGGTCAGTCACGGTTTCATGACTCATTTGATGCCATTTTTCACTAGCTTCCTCTATCCCGCTCTGTTCTCTCTTGCAAAATGCTAAACTTATTCCAGTCCATTTACATATCTTGGGTTGTTATCCTACTTGTCTTCTCTCTTTTTCATTGCCTTCCTTGATTGTCAGTTTGGTGAATGAGCTTCCATTCCTTCTCATGGCTCATAAGACCTTTCAGGATGAGATTGTGTGTTGTTTTTAGTTTGGATAGTATGCTCTTGATTCTTCTTTTCTCACTCTATTGTATGTTAGTTGATGCCTAAATAACTATATTTCTGTTATATATCTGATGCTTTCAGCATCTAGCTTTATGCTTTGTATGTCATTATCAACCATACCACTGTTTCATGAATTGCATTTTGAGGCTAATTGATATATATGGGTTGTTCCACACTACTTCAGATTCATCATTGCTGCCTTATCCTAGGTTAGTTATATAGTGGTACCTTTAGTCACATTATTTTCCTTGATCTCTTTTGACGAGATCTTGGGTATGCAAAGCAATAAGCTCTTGAAATTTTAAGTATGCCAAATGAAAAAAATGAAAAAATAATATAGGGTATTTTTAAAATAATAATAATAGCAAA
>JAUYWV010136779.1:0-10801 GCA_032274565.1 Nematoplana nigrocapitula
CCACCTAATGATTGATGATATATTGCAGTATGACACACCTGTAAAAATTATTCGGAAAATTTAATTCAAATAGTGTAAATAATGATATTACGTACGACCAGTTTAGTTTGTATCAATTTTTATGCTTTTACCAAAGACGTTAGAAGGTTGTATTAATGTTATGGTGGAATAACGTCATAATACATTGCTTGTGTACATGCTTTTACGTGCCTACCAAATGTCTCGCCTTGTCTGATAATATTAAATGGGCGCACGTGTCTACTCTGGGTCATGTATTCAAAGCTCTTTGAGATAAACTAACTGAAGGAATTTTGAACAGCCGAAACGCCTGACTGGATGCGTGAGAAAAAAGTGTCTGGATTCCAGACAGCTTCACAAATTCAAACCGCTCACAACGAGGAACCGTGGGAATGTGTGCCAAATACGGGACATCTATTCAGATTCCCGCGCTGCAACTGAGATCGTCCCAAAAGGGGGACACATAATGGAACGATGACAGAGACGCACAACAGTTGGTCTCGCTCTTAAGTTGAACATGGCCCTGTCTGTTTGTGTGTTCCTCTCTTGGTTTCTGCTTAATTTGAAGGAGAAAAGGGAAATTATACAGTTACCAAACATGTATTCGTTGCAACCAGTTTCGCCTATCCACAGCCATACTCATGCACAGGAATATTACAAAGGAAATAGAGTCAAATTACGAGGGATTATTAAAACACAATTAAGCTCAATTAAAACACAATCAATTAATTCCAAACCTGTAAAAACAAAGAGGCTTCATCATTCACCTACAATTTATCGGATGTCTTCTGCCCGGTCTCTTTTTCATAATGAGATTGAAACACTGAGTAATTTATTGTTGTATGTAATGCTTTTCCTAAAACGCTCCTCCATTCGCACATCTCTGGACTTTATAATTGCATAACTTTATAATTTAATCATTTTAATTATATTTGTATTTGCATGTTTATATAAAAATTTATATTTTATAATTTTTATCTATAGGAGGGTATTAAAAAATTCCGAAACTTTGCTAAAACATTACCAGTTTAATTGGTTTTGTAAAGGTTGGTTTTGATAAAGTTTTGAAGACTTCGTTCGTCAAAACTTTCATAGGTTTTGAAAAGTCGATCTTCATAACTTTTTCTGAACCAAACTCACCCAGTGTCTTCAGATATCTACCAGAAGCTGTGCGAATTACTCCGGGAGATGTCTGTCCTAAGCTATCATATTTTCTGAAAAAGGCACGTAAAACCAACCGCTTGAATTGTCCTCTTTCCATTGCAGACTCTGCTTATTTGTTGCCACACCCGAGCGTCTCAGACTTCCTCCGTGATGGCCAGTGGCCAGCAGCAAGATCTCCCCCAGGGAGGGATGCTGTCCAGAAGGACCAGTTGGGCAGTATGGCTCAGTCTGGTGATCACCGTCTGTCAATCACTCTGCGGACTGAGTCAAGCGATAAGTAAGAAGCGCCACTTCAGCTAGCTGTGTGTTGCTCGGTGTCGCTCGCTTTCTAGTAGTACTTAACAGGTCTCCTAACGCAACTACGCCAGTCGACCCTACGCACTTCTCGTTCGGCGCTTATCTGTTATCTCGAGGGCCCAATAAATTCGGCGTTGTGTTGACGGAAGCTAAAGAGAGGAGAAAGGGGATGATTTAGTTCCTTGGCGGTCTTCTGCAAAGAGAGAGAAATGAGAGGGGGAAGAGAGGAAAAAAGGGGGGAGAGAGAGTGAAAGGTGTGGGAGAGGAGAGCAAAAGGAGAAGGGGAGAGAGAAAGGAAAGGGAGAGAGAGGAGAGAGAGAGGGGGCAAGGAGAGAGAAAGGACAAGGGGAGAGGAGAGAAAGAAGGACAAGGGGAGAGGAGAGAGGAGAGAGAGAAAGGTAAGGTAGTGAGAGAGAGAGAGAGGGAGAAAGCTGATGGGGATAGGAGAGCGAGAGAAAGGAGAGACAAAAAAGAGAGGGTGAGGGAAAACTGTGAGTGGAGAATAAGAACATAAAGGAATAAAGTATGGAATGAAAAAGAAAATACTATGTACAGCTTTTTCTCTCATCTCCCTCCCCCCCTTTCTCAAGTCATTTGCTGTGTACATATAGTACAAGGAGGGATGGTAACTGCTGAGGTGATTTATAACGCTACTCCTGGAGATATCTAAACAAAGTCAAGTGTCTGGGGAGACCTGATTGTAAACAAGATTCACTCCTTGGTATTTTCCCGTCTACACATGTCGCGAGCTGTACTGGTTACATCCATAGCCATCTATCACCAGCGTGTAGTCTCTTTCCTTGTCGTGGTTTGTTTGTACGGAGACCATTTGGCGCCTCTTTGCAATCTGTCCTCTGACTCGACTCAATTTCCACTTCCTTTTGCTGGCTACGGGAACTGATACGTAGGTTGTTTTCCATGTACAATCCCTCTATGCTACTGAAGATTAGCCTCTTTCCATGTGCTTTCCCTCTCTTTCCATGTGCTATCCCTCTCTTTCATGTGCATTCCCTCTCTCCTACTGCAGATTTCCCTCTCTTTCCATGTCATTTCTTGTTTACTCCATCGCTGCTGCTGTAGTTTTCCTCGCCACTTGATAAATAATTTCATTCTCTGTCCCTTTTTTTAAACTCATCAGCACACCTTTCTCTCTCCATTAGACGTTTGTCTCTTCCTCACGGAGTTCTTCATCCCTACTCCTCGCTATTTGACACTATTCCAGGAGTGGCGAGGCGGAAATTCTCCGCCTGTGGGGCAGTGACATGTAGTGGCCACAGAAGGTGACGCGCCAGTCAATTATAGGGGAAGCGTCACAAATGGCGTTAGTTAATGCGTTATTGACCCGATTCCCCCAAGAGATTAGGGGAGCCCAAGCTTATCCATTTGTCAAAAATGAAGAGGCTTCCTCCGCTTGTGATTTCAACACTTTCCCTCCCCTGTAGGACCAGCTGTTGGAGATCACAGTCTTCTCCTCCTCTTCCACCCAGGCCACCTCCCCATAGCCTCCTCATCCACAGCTGTTGCATTGGCGCAAGAACTGCGCCTCTATCCAGCCCTGTGCGGATCTGATTAGGAGTCGGAGTGGTCGTGGGAGCACCCATACGAATGCTATCTTGGTGTACTGATTCTTCTTGTCACGTCTGCTCTTCGAATGTAATAGCCGAAAGAACGGTTCTGACTTCCGTTTATATGATATTCTTAAAAGAATCCACCAGCCTGGGGGCTGTTTCATAGAATCTACAAGTGCTACGATTGTGGACCTACACAGTAAAATGACAACAGTAAGACTGTCACCATCTCCTCTATTGGAACTCCTATAGTATTCCAATACCTAAAGTAACCAAATAGATGAAATCAGATAAATAGCAAACTTGGAAACATAAGATATTGGGATAAAAAGAGGTATAATACAAGGCTGTATTTTGTCACCAGTTCTCTTTAATCTCTAATCAATGGTCAAAATATTGACAACATCAGATTTGCAGACGATACGATATTAATAGCAGATGGTATGGAAGGATTGCAGCAAATGGTTCATGAACTTCATAAAAAATGTATGGATTTTGGAATGAGCCTGGACGCTAAAAATGCAAAAATCATGCTAATAGACAAAAAAGACGAGATAAAATGTGAAATCAAAGTTGATGTAAAGCACTTGTACCAGTGACTGAATATAAATATCTTGAAAGCTGGATTGCAGAGGATGGTAAATGCGAGGAAGAAGTAAGAAGAAGAATTGGAAAGGCGAAAAGTGCCTTTTGGAAATTGAAAGAATTCGTGAGAAGTATCATCACCCTTATAACTTGAAGAAAAGATTTCTGAAAACTGACATATTTTGCAGTAGCGAAGCATGGACATTTAGCGAGCAGGTCCAGAAACCCTAGAAAAGGTTTTATTCCACTTAGAAGCGCCTCCTCTACTCGTTAAATGTATCAAATGTGTTTATAATTTTTTGTGAGTTAGTATTTACTTTATGCGGTCTATCCTATGGTAACTGCTGTATATCGGTTCATGTTCTTCAAGTGAAAAATTAATATTATGGCTTGTCCCTTCTCTATTGATACACTGCATTAATTGAGAAGCTGGACCTCACCAATTTAGACTTGCATTTATGGATGAGAACCGCCATATTCGCAACCGTACGTCTTCTTCTCAAGCGTGCGCTTGACTGCTCTGCAGATCCCTGGTAGCGGTAGGACGTACTTGCGTCTGTGAATGTTTTGCACAGAAGTCGCGTTCTTGGTGAGAGAGTTCTCAGAATATAAGTAACCAACCAACTCTGATCTGATTGCTGACCTCTCCCTTCCGTGTTCTATAGACACAGCATAATAAATATACTGCTGCTCACTTTAACAAGCAGACAACAAATACACTTCGCACAGTCGCAGGCAACACCTTTTTCTCAACTGAGTTCACCTAGAGGTGTTGTCTGTCACACAGTGGCTCGGAGCAGGCACACACGAGGACGGACGTCCATATTACAGTATATACACGGCGGACAAGCCCGGCGGCACGTACCTCCGACTTGAATAGGTAATCTCAGTACAGATACAGTATACAACTGAGGACGTTTTCTTAAGTTCTCATTTATCAGCCCGACGCTTTCCTTGCTGTACTTCATATTGTTGTTCACTCAGCTTTGTTTTACTCATGTTTCGTACAGTTTTATCTACTCAAACTAGTTCTCAGTTTATCCACGTTGTCCTCCCTTAGATATTCTAATTGTTCTCTCCTAATATCTTCCAGTTCTCCCCTATAACAGCGTCTAGTTCTCTTTTAACAAAGTCTAGCTCTCCCCTAACAGCGTCTAGTTCTCTTTATCAACGTCTAGTTCTTCCCTAACAGCGTCTAGTTCTCTTTATCAACGTCTAGTTCTCCCCTAACAGCGTCTAGTTCTCTTTTAACAAAGTCTAGCTCTCCCCTAACAGCGACTAGTTCTCTTTTAACAACGTCTAGTTCTCCCCTAACAGCGTCTAGTTCTCTTTATCAAAGTCTAGTTCTCCCCTAACAGCGTCTAGTTCTCTTTTAACAACGTCTAGTTCTCCCCTAACAGCGTCTAGTTCTCCCCTAACAGCGTCTAGTTATCTTTTAACAACGTCTAGTTCTCTTTTGACAGCATCCAGTTCTCACCTAACTAACTGGGAAACGGCACGTACCGGTACTAAGATGGGGTTTAGTATAGTCGATGTGGCGCGTTGTGAGTTATGAGATTGCTGATAATTTCCCACCTCATCGAATTTCCAACTGCAATACTATGTACATAGGAGAGTCGGTGTGTGGTTGGACAAAGGAGAGTCAGTTTTGATTTGGTCCAACTGATTGACCCCTTGTGCCACGTGTCTGGGTACTTGCAGCACCTACCGCACAGCACTGCACGCAGTTGACTGTGCTCAGATACAAAGTTACACGGTCACTCGTTCGTGCTGCTGAGCTTGTACATCTACAGAGTAGATTGAGCTCCGTACGCCGCCTCCCACCATGAATTCGCGTAATGCTGGGCATCCAGTGGGCAAGTTGTGCCGATCGAAGGTGCTGGAAGCGCAAAGTCGCAATTTCCTCGTTATTTAGCAATAGTATACATTATGCGACGAGTAACCAGGGAATTGTTTTCACCATAAGGGATTTACTGTCTCGTAGCTGAAGCAGTGGCGAAAGGTTTTTCCTGGGCCTCGATTCGGCAGACTTGTTATTTAGACAATTTTTCCTTTTTTGATCGACTCTGAAAAAAGAAATACAGTAGCAGTTTTGATCCCAGTCTGATGAATGATGATAGCGGCGAAAATATCAGCATTTGAAAGACGGGGATGTTTGAGTTCATGTAGTGTCTGATTGTTTGCTAGCGTATATATCTATATATATGCAGTGTTGCCACAAGCTGCGATAGCTTTACTCAACACTAATCGATATGTGATATTATCAGCAATCCCTGCAATATTTAAAATACTAATTTATTCTTTAATCTGAGACGTTATTACAGATTAAAATATTAGTTTACTCTTAGTTGATGCTTTCAAACACGCAATTTCTGTGGTGTTTTATGCAGAAAAAAATACAGTAATTATTTATATTTGAAGTAAATTTAAAAACAGATTTATTTGACTATTTATTAAATAAAAGGTCGTCTTTAATGTGATATTAAGGAAAACAAGTAGGATTACTCGTATAGCGTTAGTAATCGCAGCAATCTCCTACAATCGCTTATTATGCAGAATTCAAATTTATTGATTTAACATTGAATCAATCGGCTACTGCATAATTCAAATTCCTGTAGAATATTGATTTAGAATCGCAGCAAAAACACGTTTTGGGGGGTATTTTCTGCTGTGGGCCTCTCAATTAGAAATGTTTACATCTCGTGGCTATTTTTCCCATGTTACCCATTGGCGTAGCATTTTTTGAGTCATCAAGCATGCAAATCCGTCAAGAGAGTTGGGAGATAAATACCGGTCAGACATACATACATACATTTATCTAATTATAGATAGGATTACAATCAATAATTTCAAAATTCCGGGCATAAAGTGGAAGATATATGCTAGGAGATTAAAACAGTACAGACGATGCAAACGGCATGATAATCACTTGGGTTCGACTTTGGCAATATTAAAAATAGGGGTGATTCTTCTTTTTCTAACATGTTTACATTTATGCGTATTCTTTGCATTATTGCAAAAAATGTCGATTCTATTGGCTTTCTTATTATAATCCAAGTTGAAGCGATTCCGATAATTTTCTTTTATCGCAGTCCCGTCGGCCATGTACACACTTGTACACGCTTTCTGTTGATTTATGTCCTGTCACTGTAGCTATGTATATCAGCCGCAGAGAAACCTCGATCAGATAATTCGGAAGCCACCGTCACTCTTACACAGTGGCTCGTGTATGCTGTAGCGATCTCTGCCTTTCTTGAAATATTTTTCATCATCACCCCAAGGCATTCTTACCTAAATTTCTTCCTCTGCAGTACTACTCAGTCGACCTTCCCTTCGATACCATGAGAAATAGTGATAGATTATTTTTATTCAGTTTGTTCAAAATATGTTCATCCTCAGAGCAGTCACGGGGAATGGTCTTCATCCCTTGGTTTGTTATGCATTCTCGTTCGAGTTTGCAATTCAAACGTATAATTACTATATTTAAATAGTTTAACTTTAAAATCAGATAGTTTAATTTTGAATTCAGGTAGTTTAGTTTAACTTTGAATTCAGATATACTAATTTTGAAGTACGATTAAACGAATAGATTTAATCAAGTAATCGAAATAACATGCGATTCAAAATGGTGCATTTTTAAATTTATATTAATGGTGTTCATGACATGGAATACATGATATTTAACATATATAGAAAATTATTTATAATACACTCCAGCGTTCATGTTTTGCTTTTCATAGCATTTTCTTTTTCTTCGACTCCGACAAGGCTGAAGTGGTTCTGCGTTTTCCGTTCAACGTTTGCATTTGCACAATCCACCATTCCTTTTTCGATCTACTTAGATCAGACACACAGGCGTGTAGGTACTTATGTTGACGTGGCATATTCAAATTATGACAATAATCCTAATTCCTCGTAGAACAAAATTGATAGATACTGCTGATTGAATTTTTCAAGATTTAAAACAAATCTGTTAATCGATAATAGTGAGGGTTAGGGTTCTATATCAGTAATCTGAATGCGAAGTTTAACTATCTGAATACAAAGGTGTAGATTGACAACCAGACTATGTAATCTGTAATCTAAAGCGTGTTAAATCTGAAAATCCTGGAGACAACACCGTCAATTTGTCAGTGTAGTTGATCTGTCTATTATTCGATTACTCCGATGGCTAAGTATATATATGCGGTATTTCATGTAAGACTATGTAATGCTAAATTAACATAAAACGTTTTAAGAGAACTTGCATATTGAGTATCATTACACTTTAGCACTTTGAAATATATGAAAAACAATATGCAAGCATTACAGATCGCATATCGATAACAGGACGATTTAGCAGTCTTAAAAAGTGTATAACCCCCCCCCCCTGAAAAACAGAACATGCCGCTCATATAGCTTTGTTTAATGATGGGCAACGCACCGAGCGGATGTTCCATTAGTTGATTTTCAAAGTTCGAATCTATAATGTAAATTTGGAGATTTTGCGTATAATGTGTTACAACAACTCGATCAATAAATCAATAATGGGAAATGCAAATTGACAGCGGTCATTGATGATTTCTCCGCGATGTAAGGTATTCTTTATCTCCACGAAATTACATTTAAATCGCATATCAAAAACAGATATAAAAATGACGAATAATTTTAGTTGTCTCAAAATGGCCTAAAATGACCCTTAAAACGGAACCTGTGGCAGCCATACAAGTGGAAATTAAAAATCACATCGTGCATGCCCTGCCCCTCCATTCGAGGTGTGGGTACCCAAAATATTATGCTCTCGACGATTGATGGTCTAGGAGGAGATTGGTACACAGGGAGGCAGGCAATTAATTTTGGAAGCTCTCTATGCTATCACATTCTGCGGATGTCATATGTGATTTTTATTTTAACTTTAATATTAATAATGAACACATTTATGAATTTCTGTTGAAACTGTCGGATAAAACCTATATATAAAACCTCTATATGCACTGTACGTATCTCTTTTTAATTGTAAATGTATTATTTTGCAAAAAATATTTTCTGTACTCCGACGAGATTTCTCTCACCCTGTACTTCCATAAAGACCCTACGCGGTCGTGTGATGACTGAACATTAAAGCAAATAATTGTTTTTATTGTACAGTAATAGACAATCAATACGCTATAGTTGATTTGCATTAATTGGTGCCTATCAAATCGAACTTGCATTCCTCATTATATGTGACTCAACGCGCTTTTCGGCATCGGAGCAATAGATGTTCGCAGATCGTAAGCTGACGACGTTCTCAGCTCCCCTGTCTAACAATATGGTGATAGTAGATAGATAGAGAGAGAGAGAGAGTTAATGAAATAACCTTCGCTGTATCATTAGTAGTTTTTCTTACTTGATCACTTGGGAATAATGGCTGCCTAATTTAATTCCTCCCCGTACAGCTTTCATGTCGCCTGCTTTTTGTTTGTAGTATTTTAGAAGCGTCTATAAAAGAATGTCTGTCTGTCTGTTTGTCCAAAGTCATATTTTTTCAGGAATTTCAGATTATAAAGGAAGATGAAGGCCGGGTGATAGATCATAAATAAGTGGTTGCACAGTGAGAAAACCCAAAAGATAAACAAATATAAATAAAACATCAACATAATTGCATTACAGCTGAGAACCAAAATTCAATATAGCTATGGCAAGCGATCGAAGAGGGGATGTGATAAAACAGCTAACAAAAATTGCAACATACCATCGAAATTACCACGGAAATAGCAGGGTAACGCTATCTATATTATTAAGCAAGCTACGTGATTCCTGGGTCGTTGGGTCGGTCGGTCGCGTACCATTAGAACATGTCGTCTGATTGGTCAGTTTGCTGACAGAGAGATAGAGAGAGCGCGCGAGGCAGAGAGACTTGATTTACTCACTCACTCACACACCGGCTGGCTAGCTGACTTAAAGCTGCATAGTCAGCGAAGCTGATCTATATTGATTTTCTCTGCCGACTTACTCTCTCTCTATCTATCTATCTTGCGTAATATATCTCACGTTGAACACAAGAAAGAATACGGCGCTGCGCTATAGGTTCTCTGCGCGTGTTAGGCTTACATTCAACCACAGTTGCCCAGCAACTGATGTTGTGCTTTATTCATAACAACACTTGCACGCATAACTGCAGAGGGCCACTGATTCTTAATTATTATTATTTTAGAATGTAAAATGAACTATTCTGAGAAGAATAATGTTTACTTATATGTAGCGTCATACACATTAGTCACTTTGCAAGGTTTATTTTTTAAAACATTTTTTGCAGTTTTAATAAGACTGTTTTAATCCGTAACTGTTTATTAGAATATGAACAATTAATCAAGGCGGATTTTCAACTGTTACAGATTTTCTTATAAAAATGCTTCGGCGAAATATTTTTTTGCTTTTATTTTTCTCTTACTTTTATAGTACCTCCGCAATGTACAAAAAGTTGGGCAGTCCTGTGCCTCTTCCTCAGAAGTACTTAACATCTTCCGAATTATTTGTGCTTAGTAGAAATATCGATATTTCTTCCAACCAGGATGGTTGTGATCTACTTCAGCATGCCATTCGAAGGTTTTTTATAGCTACATTCTATGGTACTTCAATTACAAGTAAATTCATGGTAAATAATTTGAAGGAAAATGTAAAAAGTTTGCAAGAATTTCACATTACTATTGATGAACTATGTTACAGAAATATGCTTCCCAATAGTTCAATGAATGAACAATGTAAGTTAAATTATTTTTTATTTGTCATAGATCCATGCATTATATTTTTGTGTAATGTAATCATTATAGACTGAAATATAGTTTTTGAATTACATTTAAATTAAGTATTAATATTAATATTATTATTAATATTATGCTTAGTCTTATGGCAATGAGTTATGGATCATGACATAGTCATAGTCATAATATAATATAAATAATAATTAATATAATACATTGCAGGGATTGCGCCATGATTTTTGTATTGGGGGGGCCGGCCAAGATAAAAGGGCGCCCAAGTTAAAAAAATATTGTAAAATATTTCTTAGTTATTAATATTTTTATCATTTTATAGAAATGTAAATTGAAGCTTTAAATTTTCTAAAAATCGAAAAATACGCTTTAGCTGATTTCTCATTTATTAGAGCAAAATAAATTATTATTTTGAATTTACAGATAAAAATTGAA
>JAUYWV010136790.1:0-10801 GCA_032274565.1 Nematoplana nigrocapitula
TTCGAGAACCATGAGCGTACGTGGTTCAGCTGATTTGGAATATGATCTGCTGTAATTGACTCAATTAGTGAAACGTCATCGGCAAACTTGACCAAGCATTATGCAGAATATATATTAATTTTTATGCGTGCATATTATCTGTACATATATACTGTATAGTGTAGTGTATTGTACAGTATAAATTGAACAAGACGTACAGGGTTTCTCAGCTAAATTTAGAGCATGTTTAATTGCAATCACCCCACAATAAAATCCAAAGTCAAGCGTTTCCAAATAAATATAGTGCAGTAGGTGTGTCTAATTCACTTAAATGCCAAATGATCAATGACCCCTCTGGGATATGACCAGCTCTACTATTGGACTTTTGATGTGGTCTAAAATTAGCTGTGACATCATCATGATGGATTTCCACCTCTTCCAAACTATTGTCGTTTTTTACACTATCTGATCTGGCAAGTTCACCTATTGACTCAGACCCTCAATCGAAATGCATGTTAATCTTTGCCCTCCTTATGCTTGTTTTTCAGTCGATCTTACCCGCCATGTTAAAAGATTTTGCTATACCTTCTTTTCTCATTGCAAGTCCAAGAAATTCTCGCTTTCTTTTACGAATTGGTTTTAGTATGTTTCGTTTCGTTTCTGCTCTTCTCTGCTCAATACCTCCTCGTTTGTCCCACAGTCTATCCAAGATATTCTCCTCCTCCTAAAACCACATGTCTACGGTCCAGCACTCGCTATCATATGTGAGAATTTTTATTTTAGTATTTATAGATAACTTCCTATCTTTCGGGATGCTCCCCGGTTTTCAAATGCATATTTTGGCCTTACCGATACATTTTCGAATCACCCTCTGACGCACTTATCATCTTCGGTTATCATACTATACTACCAATGTAGTTGATTTTTTATATGTGGTTTATGAAGGTATCACTAATTCGTGTGTACAGTATAATGTAGGTATAAATAGAACCTGCGAAAATATATGACGTATTATACTTTATTTTTTAGAAAAATGACGTCATGTCTATTGATGGATGATCTAGAGGCTGCCAAACTCGTACTACTGTCATGGACATCCTCGAATGCATAGTTTAGAAAAACGACGAAGAGTCAAGGCATAACGTTCCCATTGGAGTGCATGTGCAATGGGCATAATTGGAAGGTGGTCTTCTTTGCGCTTGGCGATTGTTGCCTGTAGGTAAACCGAATCAGAAAGCTGATAAAAACTATGAGATTCTTCAATTTTATGTAGCAATGACATCGCCTGATCGACCCGGTAGAAATGCAGCAGTCTTTCGCAAATACGACAAAAAATAATATTTATTGAACACCGTGTAAAGGCCGTTCATATAATGAAGCAATTACATTTTTCAGTTTTTAGGTTTCAAAATAAAATAGGCGCCATTTTTTAGCAAAGCAGACGTTTGATTAATATTTTCCCTTCTTCGTCTACAAACCTATAGGTACTTTAGGATGTGACCTTAAGGACTCTAATATGTTTAAATGAAAGCGCGGTATGAGAGCATTTTTTGTATTTTTCAAGAAAATCAGATAATAAATTAATTACGCTGTTTTCCACGTAAACATCGAGGAAGGTTCATATCGGGAGCGTATTGTAGGTCGGGTGATAATGTAGGGTGGTTGAGTGGCTAGAAATAGAGTTAGACTCTGGTGCCAAGATGGCAGACGATGCCTTATCAGAATTTCGGGATCTAATTATATTGACGATGTTATCGAGGACTTTACGGGGGATGAAGTTCACCAATTGCAGAGAGATATGAGTTACCGAGAATTACAGAGAAGGAGAAAATGAAGACAGACAGGCAGGCAGATCCACAGAGAGAGAGAGAGAGAGAGTTAAATAGAGAAACGGAGAATTAAAAAGATTAGGACATAAATAGACTGTAACATGTGAATAAAGAGATGCGCCAAAGGTTTTAGCCATATGAAAAAAGACCCCATAATACCAAAACCATAATATGTCTTTAAAATAGGTTGGTCTTACCAAACTCTAAGGAAATATGTTTAGGTATTCTTCGTTATTTATTATGAATACTGTATTCCAGGCCCTTTGAAGTAGCAGTTGTGTCGGAACAGGTTCAACAGCAAAGCTTTGTTTTGGGCTATACACAAACTTTCAATTTTGAGACCCCAGGCGTACAGAAAAAGCGTGGTAAGATACTATAATTCTTTGTAGTCCTGTATGAAAAAGCGACAGCAGAAGGTCGCACAAAAATGTTAACTATACTGTCCGCCATAGATTTTACAACACCATACAAAAAACAGTTTAAAATCAATCATTAAGTGGCAGACCTGAAGAGTGATTTCATCGCGTTTTCATAATTAGGGAGAGGAAACTAGGGAAAAGTAGTAGCGAATATGACCACCGCGAGCTTCAATGGCGGCCCTGAGACGTAGAGGCATGCTGTCCACAAGATTGGTGATAAAACATATATTGGGCGATATGTCTCCATTCTTCAATGACGCAGTGCTACAGTTGCTGTCGAGACTGGGCGACCTGCGGTCTGGCATTCAAGTGTCGAGGCCAGGAAAAACCTCTGATGTTGGCAGCCTCTTTGAAAGGTTGAACGTCAGCGGCTTGATGTGCTGATGCATTGTCGTCTTGAAAGATAAAATTGTGAGGCAAATCGTTCTCCATAAAAAAAATTCGCGTAGTAGGTTAATGTATAGGTCCACCGATTTACTACCCCATACAGGCTGACAATCCCTCTGCGGCCACCATTCCAGATGGCACCTCATACAGAGAATGGACAGAAGACGTGGTGTTTTTTGGTTTGTAACGCTCACCTTTTCTCCGCCATCCATGATCCTATACCATCACTCCGAAATCTTAGAAAACGGGATTCATTGCTGAAAATGGTGCGATCCTACAGCCTCGAAGAATGTAATCGCCTTGCTATGTGAATCATTGAGAGATGTCGTTCAGATAGTTCGATAGTCAGACTTTGATCAAAATTATTATGCTCACGACGGTTCATAATGAATTAATTAGAAACTAATAGAAGCAATTAGAAACTAAAGTTTGTATCCGCCACTGGTCAAAAAATTGTTACTAAGTCAATGCTGCTACTATGTAAACATAAACGAGAATTATTTGCAGGCGGCAATTGAAGTTGGTCAAAATCTGAATATAAAGGTCTCAATTATATCCCTCTACTCACCGCTTCTGCTAGGGGATCGGAATTTGACGATTGTTGGAGTTTGAACATTTTGTACATTGTCAGCTGGAATAGCCTCTCTCCTGAATCAAAATCGTCCTAATCAATGAATTAATCAATTGAGCAGAATGCCTCTCTATCTCACACACAATCAAACTCAGTCTGTCGCAGGTGCCTCTACCGTAGATGAAGGTATCTATAGCCGTACAGTATGGCAAAACTAACTCTTTGAAAGACCAACACGACAGGCAAACAGACGAGAAAATTCCAGCCGGTCAGCGATCGGTTACAATGCTGACGCTGAGTACTCAGTAGATGCTATTATACAGTAGGTATAGCTAACGGTAGCATTGCTCGCATAGGATCTGTCTGTCTCCATCTTTCTTTCTTTCTATCTCTTAATTGAGAACCAAGAATTGATGCGAAGCCGCTTGTAAATGATCGCGTGAAAATTTATCCACTGTGAAATGACTTCTCTCGGAAAACAAAGCCACCCCTCTCCTTCTGCCTCTCTCTTTCTCTCTCTCTCTCTGGCAGTCTTGGACACAATATAGAGACCCCACTCTACTCGCATCAACGCCGTATAGTAAGTACTGTAAGTAGTCTTTATACCACAACCAAACTCAACGATGACAAGACAACGGTAGCATAGCGGGAGCAGAGCGTATCGGCAGCCGGCGCTCTCAATTGCTAACTGATTGCATTTGATCTGTGTGCGTGCCTGTGTATCGGCAGAAAGGTGTTGACGCTATATTGTTGTCTGACACTAAGTCCCAGTTCGATGCAGTACTATACTTGGTTGTTGGCAGAGAGAGAGAGAGAGAGAGCAGAAGAACAGAAGAATTTCGGGGAAGGAGAAGAAGAAGGTGATGATTGAAGGTGGTGTGGTTTGATGCCGCCTCACCTGATACGTACTTAAATATATCTCGGCCTTTGTCAAGCAGAAACCCAAGACTGATTGCGGTTGAAGCGAGGGAGGAGGTATGCCTATGCAGTATGCTAAAGACGCCATAGAGAGGGAGTGTGTGTGCGGGCATGTGAATTGCCTGATTTACTCTTGCTTGGTAGCCTTGTATCTGGGGGGTTTGCTGACACTCAAAGATTGGGATAGAGCGAACCAAATGACGTGGAAGATCTGAACAGAACTGACGTGAGGTCAATTGGGAGTGGGTACGGGACTGATGAAGTGTCTGTCTCCACCTTCCTCCCAGTGCGACAATGCATAATAATGAAAAGGAAACACACGCATAGCAATATTCTCCCCCACTTCTCCCCTGCTCACATTGTACTCAAAATCCAAGAAAGGTGGGAGAGGTCAAGCGAAGCGATGTTAGATGAAAAATGCATACAAAATGTGGAGAACCAAGATTAAAACTACTTTTCAACATTGGGAATTTCTTGCGACGTCAACTTATAGAATTGAACATAACAAGAGCAGTCTAACATTTTTTAGAAACGTAATAAAAACACAGAAAAATCCTGATAAAAATAACCTGAATTTGGAAAATAAAATTTTAACTATGAGTGGCCAGTGACAGTTACCGCGTGTGGACGGCTTCAATACACCTTCACATAAAATAAACACATCCATCAACACCCTGTTAAAATGTATGTATGCATGCTTATACGAACTCCTGCCGCATATGGCAGGGATTCAGAGGTAGTGCTCAAGTACAGTATCTCTCAATTACCGCTAACAATCGTTAGTGGGCTACACGCCGTCGACCCCGCCCCCCCCCCCCGCCTGGAGAACAGACACACCGAAACTGAAACTATTAAACAGATACAAACAAAAGTGGGCAACGTTTTGGGTTATTAATGGATCTGCAGTGGTCACCTTTCGGCATTAAACAATAATGCCTTAATTCCTCACGACAGACCTGTCTGTTTTCTCTAATTATCTACCAGTGGCCCACTGAAGCCACGCGTGCAAGTGTTGTTATGAATAAAGCTCAACATGAGTTGCTGTGCAACAATTAGTTGAACGTACGCCGAACACACGCGCAGATAACATCCGCATATAGCCTAAATCTGCGCCGTAGTCTTGTTGCTTGTGTTCAGTGCGAGACAGATAATTACGCCAGAGTAAGAGAGTGTGAGTCGACCGAGAATAGACCTGAATAGATCAGCTTGGCCGACTGTGCAGCTTTAAGCCAGCCAGCCAGTCCGTATGTGAGTGAGTGAGTGAATCAAGTCGCGCTGGCTACCTCTCTCTCACTCTCTGTGTGTCAGCAAACTGACCAATCATACGACGTGTTCCAAGGGTACGCGACCCAGGAATCACGTAGCTTGCTTAATAATAAAGATGGTTCTTGCCAAGCTTCAAATTTTCCAGCATTTCAACTAGCTATACTACTATTAGTAGTTTAGTAATATGCGAAACAAAAACTGGAAACGTTATCAGAAATGACAGCTAATAAACAACAACAAAGGTAACCCTACATTTTCACATTTATAATATCGGTTGAAAAAAACCAGTGACTATATACTGGCAACACAGGCAAACCTTTGACCTCCGATGCTTCAGGCCATCGTGTTAATCAGTGCACCCTACAAACTAAGATCAATTTTCAACGTAAGCGTGACTGACAGACAGACAGACAGCCCGTTTCCTAAAATTAAATAAAATTTTGTTAGAGGAGTGTAGCGAAATATGACTCGGATATAAGGGATTGGTTTCTGTTTCGATTTACTATTGGATCTACAGTACATCAAAAACAAATTCGAGTAAGTAAATTAATGCACTGCATGTCAGTTTACAATATTTTTTAAAAACATCACGAAGTTAATGAAAAGGTATGATACTATTTTTAGATAATAAACGCGACCGCTAGCTGCTCAGAATGTAACCAAAGAAATACCACTTGCAATAAAATTTTAAATCGCACGTTGCTGTCACCATTTGCATGGAAGCATTACAGATCGCATATCAATAATAGGCATAATATGACTTAAAGATTTGGCAGTCTTTAAAAGTGGCTAAAAAGATACTCAAAACGATCAATAATGGGAATGCAATATATGACTGTGGTCAATGGTGATTTCACTGCAACATAGGTGTTCTTTATCTCCGCGAAGATTTCATTAAAATCACACATGAAGAACATGCACTAAAGCGACGAATACAGTAGTTTTGGCAGTCTTAAAATGGACTAAAACGCACCCTTAAAACTGAACCTGTGGTACCCATACGGATGGAAATTAAAAAGTGACATTGTGCCTGCTGTGTCCAGGTAACGTACGTACAGACAGACAGACAATTACTTTTTGGTAGCTCTCCGTGTACCACATTCCGAGGATACCAATTTTTGTAAATAATGAATAAGGAAAAATTCCTCTTAAAAACTACTAAACAACAGAAGAACTCTAGTCAATCATTGAGAGCTCGCTGCCAGATTCCAGGGCGTGGAGGGCAGTCATATAACGCCATTTTTTACTTTTGTGTCTTCGTGTCTACTCTAAGTCGTCTTTTTCCTGAAAGCAATACTATTATCAAATACACCGACTATTGTTCCTTAGTAACACCTTGTAAATTCTTCTGATGATACTTTACGTCCACTCACTGCCGAGCACGAGCATACATTGTCTTGGTCCGAGTCGAACAAACTTCCTCTGAACATCCCCAAGTGTGTGCGCATCTCTTTCCCATGACGACAATCTTTCATACCTGCTATTAACAATTTAAGAATCGTCACAAAGTTCAAATATCTTGGTGTGCATCTGAATGCTAGTAGTCTTAAACGGAATGATCACATTGATATTACCATCAAACGTGCTAGTAAACTCTATTTGTCCTCCACACTCTAAAAGGTTTCTGTACTAAAGCTGAACTTATTTCTGTATATAAACAACTTACTCGTAGCCTTTTTGACTATGGTAATCCTATGTTCATTGGTCTTAACAATAATGGAAAGCGGCGTCTGTTAAAATTTCAAAAACGAGTTCAGAGGCTTATATGTGTTTTTCACTGCGATTCTAACTGTTTAGATGATCCAGTAAAAAGACCATAACAACATTTTAGTGTGATGCTCTGTTTTATTGCAATCATAAAGTGAACTAAAATTCGACGCCGCTCATCAGAGAGCTAGCATGCGCAATTTGAACATTAATCAAAGAAAGAAGTTCGACGAACACAACACTGTGACTGGATCGATAGTTAAACGTGAAGAACTCGAATTACAAGCAATAAAAAATGAAAAATAAAATATACCGATAAAGTACAGACATAAATATGTACAACTAAGTGAAGTAAAACACTTTTTAAAATAAAATGAAGTAAAAATAGAAAGTACGCAAATAAATAGGCCTTGCACATTTTACAAAGTAAATTTTAACTTATAAAAGTCCGTCTGCACATAGAGGGGTGGAGAAAGTCGCCTGATCCACAACGCTTCCAAAACTTCCAATCTCCTGAAACAGAGAGACTTGGCGAACACAGTGAAGCGGGACTCAGCGTCTGGACGGCTAGAGGGCAGACAGTTCAAGTGATCCTGAAGGTGCCTGGAAACAAGTGAGGACGGCTTAATGTTGCGACGTTGTAGAACTCCTGCAGGCACGTCCTCCTTCATCCTTACCTTGAGAGGGCGTGTCGTGCGTCCGACATATGTAGCGTTACAGCTACACGTGTATTGGTAGATGACATATGTCGGAGAGCCAGCAACACGGTCCTTGCCACCGGGAAAGCAAAGGGGACGGGATTTTGAATAAAACGCGACCGATACTGCAGGAGCTGCGCGAGAAACGGCGGATCTGATGCGTTCCTTAACCTTTTGGGTGATTTCGTCGTTGATGAACGGCAACTCAAGGGAAATATTCTACTTGTCTGGTCCGAGGCGGGGTAGAGATGAAAACTGGCGGCGAACAGCTTCTACATGTAGGTTCTGATGAAGTCGATAGGATATTCATTTTGTAGCAGAATGCTTTCAATGAATTTCAGTTTATCTTCCAAGTGTTGGGGTGAAGATATGGAAAAGGCACGAAATGTCAAAGTCTTTACAAGAGCCTTCTTGTAGGATGATTGCAATAAAACAGAGCTTCACACAAAAATGTTGTTATGTTTTTTTACCATTTCATTATTTATTAATTGAACACATTGCACGAATTACTGCTTTTAACTCATAATTGACTAACGCGGTTTCCTGTGATGTCATTTGAGCTTTTATATATTATTTATTCGTAACTTTTACCGATGCAGAGAGAAGAAGTTTGGGAAAATAGGTTGGTCAACATCAGGCAATTATTTACAAATTGTCCAAGATGTGTTTAAATCGTATTTTTTGTCAATTCTGTATGTACGTTTTGTCCCTCCACTTTTAAATAACTTGTCACGTTTTGTTGTGCCTGAACAATTGGTAAATATCCCGCTGATGATGCTTAATGTATAAGCGAATTCTTGTCCAGATTAAATGTTGACCTATTTGTACTCTCGTTTCTCTTTAAACTTCGTAACTTTCTTTTCCCTCGTTTTTCCACCTCACAGTCTTGTTTTATCCGACTGTTTCTTTTCACTTTATTTTAAAACATAATCAATAAACGAATAAAACGGTTAAGATTAAAGTCGTCTGTTTTTTAAAAAAATATGAAAAACCATAATTTGCCTATAGGCGAGAGGAGGAAAGAAATGGGATCTCCTGTCAACATTTACCACTTCGCCATCTATTATACGTGTCTACGCCCTAGATGTCTTTGTTCGTACACACTTTTATACGGGGAAATTAAAATAAATCTTTCTCTCATTCCGAAAATAAGGGAAACTTCCTCTGTGCCCATCCAGTGTGAAATTCGGTCAGGCTCAGTTCGAAAATTAGGAAATTCAACAGCACGCCAAATTTTAATTTGAAATATTGTTTAAACTTTATACTCAATATCATATAAACACGATGAAATGTATATAATGATACATTATATCTCACGAGTGGCGAAAGGTTTCCCAATATAGGTTACTTGTACGCCTGTATGACTTTTGCAATTTTTCACGCTTTTGAGTGATTCAGAAAAAAAACAGTATATCTTTATAATGAGGAAACAGAAGTCTTTCCTCCACTGATATATTTTATTATCAACGAAACATGTTGCTTTAAAACAAATAAATAAATGATTGCCAGTATTTTTCTCTTGTTTTTATCTTCCGCCTACGACAAATTAATAGAAATAATGAAAGGTCTGGTAAACCAAAACATGAGATGAGATTAATAGCAAACTCGCATTGGAATCAGACACGGCTAAAGTAGGAACAAATAAAGGAAAAACGGAATATATTGAGTTAAAAAAGGTATAAGACAAGGCTGTATTTTATCACTAGTTCTTTTTAATCTATATAGTGAATATTTAATCGAGGAAACTCTGAGTAACAGTGATGTGTTAAAAATCAATGGTCAAAATATTGACAACATCAGGATTTGCAGAAGATACGGTATTGATAGCAGAGAGTATATGGAAGGATTACAGGAAATGGTTTATGCACTTCATGAAAAATATATGGATTTTTTGGAAAGAGTCTGAACGCTAAAAAAACAGATATAATGATATTAGACAAAAAACATAAAATGTGAAATCAAAATTGATGACAACGAACTGGAACAAGTGACTCAATATAAATACCTTGGAATCTGGAAAAAAAGTACGAAAAATAATTGGAAAGGCGAAAGGTGACTTTTGGAAATTTAAAGAATTCTCGAAAAAAAGATTACTAAAACCTTTCATATTTTCAATATAGCAGAGTAGGCTAGCGAAGCATGGACATTTAGCAAAAAGATCATAGAAAAACTACAGACATTTGAAATGTGGTGTTACAGAAGTCCTTTGAAGATAATATGAACTGAAAAGATGACCAATGACGAAGTCTTGAAAAGAATTGAAATAAGAAATATTTAATTGAAAGTCTTCAATCAAAAGAAAAATGAAGTTTGCCAGGACATGTTCTGAGAGAATCATCAGGGCAGCTACCTGCTTTGGTTCAACATAGAATTGCATGATAGATGTGAAACGGGACAGCTGAGGTCGGCAAAGAAAAAGTTTGGGGAGATGATATCAAGAAATACAGCGGAAGTAAAAGCATCGGGATAACAAACGGAAAGCTGAGAACAGGCACAATTGGCGTGTTATGGTTGCCAACTTTCTAATAGAAGATGGTACCTAATGATGCTGATGATACGAAAAATAGACAGGAGGACCAAACTTCTACCGAACGTGTATCGTGACAACCGGTTTCGACCGTTCAACAGTCATTATGAAGCCACAGTTTTAAATAATGCTGATACAAGGTCGTCAGATTAGGAAAGCAATAATTAACATGAAACCTGTTAGGAAAACATGGTTAGAGAAACGAGGAATCACCGTTATTAGTTAAAGAAACTTTGAGAGATGGGCCCGAACTCTTATCTCCACGCCCTCATGGGTCGCCAACTCCAAGCTATCACGTGCCGAGTGGATTTAAAAGTTTGGCTTGATAATGAACGGTCGAAACCGGTTGACATTACCTGTTAGTAGTAATATACAGCCACGATCTACCGCAAACAAACAACCACCCCCCACGCGCCCGAACACGTTTCTCGATGAGTCACCCCCCCCTTACGCGCCCGAACACGGTTCTCGATGAGTCACCCCCCCCCCCCACCCTCCCC
>JAUYWV010136801.1:0-10801 GCA_032274565.1 Nematoplana nigrocapitula
CACTCTCTTTAGTCATGTTGATGATGACGGAATGGAAATATAATGAAAAGATAATTTGCAATCAATGAATATAAATTTTACATTTGAATTTCTGGTCAATATTTCGCTGGCGCCTCGCGCCGCGAAATCTTGACCGCAATTCAAATGTATAATTCCTACATTGATTAGCGTAATAATATTAAGAATTTTCCTTTTATACGTCCTAGGCAAGTAACTTTTTGTTCCCACGGGCATAGAAAAAACAAAAAATAAAGACATTGACATACCTTGATTAGCGGGGAAAAAATCCTCGAAGTACAATTAGCGGCCTCGGGTGTAATTGTGCTTCTCGAATTTTTTCTCCCGCTAATCGCGGTACGTTATACTATTACTTATTTGCTTTATCACATGCTTAATAATTTGTTTCTTAAGTTTCTTCCAACTGCAACAAATGTGAATATCACCGGTAGATACAATTTGACATTTAAATCGATCGATAGTTTCAGAATTACTCGTAATAAGAAAAAAACGATTCGTCATGTGTGCTTCATGCGACTATTTTCATTTTATTGAACAATATATTTCACCCAAAGAGAAACCCGTTTTGCTACTTAAGCAAAAGAACATCGTAAAAACCACGTACAATAGGCGGAAAGCCTACAATGTATTCTATTGTCATAATGGAGAAAACATGAAGACTCTGGGTAAAACACAATATAAGCAAGATACATTATTGTAACTTTCCAACGTTACATATAGGGTCATACTCTCCTAGCAAAACTAAGGAAGGCTGACGCTTCCAAAAGTGTGTCATTTATAATAATATATTTTGCTCGTATTGCGCCTTTTAATCTTCAATATACTGGGAATTGAGAAAGAGCGAATTATGAGTTAGTGTGTTTTATTGTTAAAAAAATTATTTACGCCATTGTACAGTAGACTATGTGTGCCATACAAGATGGTCTATTATGTAGGTGATTAAATCAAATAAAACAGTTCATAATCTATACTTCTGTCACTCTTCCGGAGAAGGCCATAGATAACCAGAAGTAATGTCTCCTTGCCGCTTTCCTAGTAGGCCGGAATATATGTTTCCTTGTCGCTTTCCAAGAAGGCCTGTATATATGCTTCCTTGCCGCTTTCCAAGTAGGCCGGAATATATGCTTCCTTGCCGCTTTCCAAGTAGGCCTGAATATATGTTTCCCTCCCGCTTTCCAAGAAGGCCTGAATATATACTTCCTTGGCGCTTTCCAAGAAGGCCTGAATATATACTTCCTTCACGTTTTCCTAACAGACCGGAATAGATGCGGCTGTCTCTTTTCCCAAGAAGACCGCTGTAGATTTTCGAAGTATCACGCTTCTCCGAAAAGGTTGCCAGTGAGGTCTGGAAAAGGACGACGGCCAGGCCCAAGAACAGTCCGCCGAACAAGTGGTTCATTTTCTGAAAGAGAAACAAAATGCAAAACGATTTGTTGTTTGTGGAAAATCTTGGCTTTGGATCGCCCCCGAAACCGGTTCAGAATAAAGTCGTATTTTATAAGTTTCTTTTATTCTATTTGACACAAATTCTTTGTATGATCGATAAATTCCCCAAATACTATTGTTTAGATAATACTTTCCTATTTCTTTACGTATAACATGGTGGGAAAATGTTTAATGTTGTTTTGCGAGTGTGCCTATGTCGCTTTTTTGTTAACTATAAAGTGTAATTTTAGTCAGATAGCTACAGTACATGCAATGTCGTTATTTGAGTTTCCCTCAAATATAGCATGTTCCTAGCTTTCGTATGATACCACATAGTGTCATATACGTCATGCAAGCTCAGGATTTAGATTGAAAACTGAGTTTCGTTTTTCGTGAATTTCTCAGGATTTAGATATGGTTTGAACATTGCTAAAATAACTTTATATACACTTATAGTAATTACTATTATTGGCGTAATATTCTATTCTTCATCCTAGATACAAACAGAATTTGAGTAGACAAGCCTATCCATAAGTCTGTCTAAACAGTCTTAAGTGCTTCAGGAAAAGTATATAGCATAAGGAATTACACTAATCCATCTAAACTAAGGAATAAATGCAACACAAATAAAACTGGGACAGTTGGAAAAGTAAGACATTCCTATGGGTGCACTCATGGGCACTCCGATTAAGGATGATTGTGATGCAAATGACGACATACATGTACATAATAATCAACTTAAGTTGAGTAAAGCGACAATAGAATTGAACTTAAACTTTGAAAAACGGGAGTTCTGCGGAACAGAGAGGTTGCGTCTCCTGAGAGGTGGTAAGTCTGTTCCATAGACATTGAATAATAGATAGATATTTAAACTATACAATAGATTAACAATCTTGTAGTGTTGTGAGCAGGACTTTGGTTGCCCCCCGCCATTACATTCGAAGTTTGCGTGTTTAGGATTATGCAGTGCTATCGTTCCTTAGGAATTTATATTTCTGATTCCTGCTTTGTGTTCGATTCTGTCAATATTTTAATGTTGTCTAATTCTGCTATATTTGCTTAACAATTTCTCGATATGACATTGTCGTACATTGTCATCTAGAAACGCATTTCCTCGGTTGATTCCTGCCTGTTTGATTCAGACTGATATTCCCCTGAGCATTTGCGTCAACTGTAATTGAAATATGTGTTCTGTTAAAATGGTATTGTTTATAAACGCGGATTGTGTCATGTCTTCTAACACAGTCGCTCCATAAGAACCGATGCTGGTGTTTCGTAGAACCACCATCTACATACGCACCACTATCAATACTCGTATCGAGGCTGCAGTCAATTAAATGCATACTGAATTACGTCAAGAAAACTGTTTTCTAAATTTATAATTTGCCAAGAGCAAAAATACATAATATATTACTCACTCTTAAACGTATAATTCTATAGAGAGAAACATGTACACGATATCTTTCATAACGTCAAAACAATCAGTGAGGGTTTAAGTGACACGAAAGTGACCGCCCAATCATAGAGATATAAATAGAACGATAGAGATGCATCTAACGTTAAAAAACAAGAATATTTGACGCGAGCTGGTTTTACCCAACTACAGGATATGTTATGTTCTATAAATAGAACAGCGGCGATTTGCGTTATAAAACTTTCGAAATTGGGTGCAAGAGTGGGGTTTGTAAAGCCAAGATCAAAGCAGGAAACTAGATTTTATCAAATCATTGATGAACCTCTGAGATGTCCTCTAGAATTATATAAAACGTATTTTTCCTACAGACCGGAATCCAATCCAAAATACCGTTTCCAATCCCAAAACAAACATTTGATTTAAATCATCATCACCGATGGGCGTCCGTCCATTCAGTCAGGTGGCACACCAGTCTTGCGGCCAATCTTCTGTTGTCCATATCTTTTTGCATAACCGCCACATCAGCTGTATGCCCATGTCCCCAGTTGCTTTCCACATCTCAATTGGGATTTCGTCTAATACAGGTGCTTTTCCATTTGATATCTGTTTCAAAGCCCATTCAACTTCATTTTAAGGGGTAGTGGTTCTTTTTCGTGTTCCTCGATTCTCCTATGTTGGTCCTGCTCCCCACCGTCTTTGTTTTCGTACAGCGCTTCACAGTATTCTGCCCAACGGCAAACATTTTTTGATCACTTCCGCTTCTGTCAGTGTTGTTCCATATGCATCGTTGATAACATCGATCTTGGGAGCCCATTTACTTGTGATTTATTTTACTAACTGAAGCATATTTCGCGGATTTCCAAGACTCTTTTCTATTTCGGTGCATTTGGCTTCTAACAACTGTATTTTATCTTTTCTTGCACTTCTGTTGAACTCTTTGTTAAGTTGTCTCCATTCAGTTTTGTTTTCTGATGCCTTTGATGCCTGTCTCCTACTTGCGATATCCATTGTCTCCTTCGTGATCCATGGACGCTTCTGCCTTCGCTTTTTGGATGTGTGCATTAGCTGTAGAGATCACAATTTCCTTCATCTCTCTCCATGTCTCGCTTGGAGTTTGTTCTTCTTCTAATATTTACGCTGCAACAAAAACAATCACTCAAAATCTCGGTATAAGTGGTTTTATCTCAAACAGAAGCTTGAGAATAACATCGCAAAATCGGCTCATGAAAGCGGGAATCTCAAGGGAAATAATACAAAAAAACGGGGCGTATAGGTGCCTCATCTGATGCTTCGTACAATGATAGCTCAATTTATGAACCATACTGCTTCTAGTTCTGGTCAAGTAATGTGCAAAATCAACTCTTCTATCAATTCAATTATTTCGCCAAACCAAATGAATAAATGTAGCATTTCTATTTGAATTATGAATGCATAAATATCAATGCAGCAGAGACTGCGTTATACTGTATTTCTGCCTGAATAATTCAAATTTGAAAAGCTATTGTCAACATTTTCAATTATTAACAGAGTGGTTTAGCTGACTGTAAGACGTATGTCGTAGTTAAATCTAAATAACATACCAAATAATATAAATTTAAATTAAGCAATTATTTCAAATATTTCGTGGGTATAAAAATCGGACGACGATGAAAGCGTTGACAATTTTTATTACTGTGGCGAGAGCTTATAAAAAAGTTACGATTAATTTATAAGTTTTGCTGTGTAGATGAAACTTCAAGATTATTCAAATGTACCGTTTCAAATCGACGATTGTTAGTCGATGTTAAAATTTGAATTTATTGATGTTGATTAAATGTTTTTGAGTATGAATAAATATAGTGAATAAACACTCAGAATTTACTGCATTAAATAGTACGCAATACTATTTACGTCATAAACTACTTGTGGAAGAATGGCTAAACCCCAACAGAATTGCGTAAGGCTACTATTATACTAGTAACCAAGAAAGGCAAGGACCTTAGCCAATTGATAAGTTTCCGACCGGTCAGTCTAACAAGTCCCCTAGCGACATTAATGAAGCGGATGGTCTAAAGAAGACTTACCTACATTCTAGAGGAAAGGAATATGATACAGGATACACAAGCAGGGTTCCGATCGGACAGATCTACCGAAGACCAGATTGCAGACTCGTACAATCCGTGCAGGATGGATGGAATAAATCAAAGACAGTGCTGAGGACGATTATGACACTGTATAATTTTTCAGGATCATACGACCGGGTGTGGAGAGAAGGGCTTATGGTAAAATTGTACAGAGCAGGAGTACCGAAATGTATGAATAACTGACTAAAGAGTTTCATCTATGACGGCAGGAGAGCCAGAGTAAAAAAAATAACAGCAATAACAAGTACAGAGCTTTCAGAGAAGGTCTACCACAAGAAAGTGTTCACGCTGTTTCTAGTATGGATTTCAGATATTCACTATAGAATGCCTGCTAACACTGGAAAATACCTTTTCGTAGATGACCTAGAAATTACTACCCAGCACCACAAAATAGCAGAAGCTATACAGTGAACAGGCAGCAACTAACTCACTCGAATGTTGGACTCAGGATTAGGAATGGAAACAAAACCTAGCAGCGGATAAATTGGAAAGCATTCTGTTTACCACGTGGTCAAAAGAAGCCAATACAGAGGTACCATTTACCATCCTTGGCGTAGCCATTAAGACAAGTAAGTTCAATATTCGTAGGAGGGCATGTCAAAAGGACCCGCGCCAAAGTCAGACCCAGAATCAGACAACTGGCCACACTGTGCGGGAGAAGCGGGGGTGCCAAAAAGAAAAACGCTAAGATCACTCTGTTTAACCTACATCAGATCGGCATTGAAGTATGTTGGTGGCGTTTTGCTGCCAACGGCCTCAAATACTCGATGAAAAAATTAGAAGTGGAGCAGAGTCGAGCTGCCAGGATCATTACAAATGGTTATGTCCTAGGAACATATACAGAGCAGACGAGATTGGAAGCAAACCTGGACAGTCTCGAGACGAGAGCCACAGTGAAAGCATGTTGAACGCAACTAGGTTGAATGAGAAAGCCGTGAGACGGAAGGAACTTGACCCACTTGATATCATAGCTACTGAGAATGTTCGATGTAGGCTGAAAAATGCTGCCAACAGCTGGATGAATGTGGCAAAGGAAAACGTCCCCAGATGCGAATGGACAACGTCAAACAAGAAGAGCGTACTCTAAGTACAACTGACGCGAAATAATTATTTGCTCGAACTGCCCAACCGAAAGTACGAAGAGAATATGTCCTTAGGTACTTAAACGAGATGTGGATACAGAGGCATATGCAGATGGATCGGCGGAGGGGGGTTTCAGTAATGGGGGTGGAGGAATTGTCGTAGTGTGGTCAAATGGTGATAGAGAGACGAAGGCGATCCCACCGGGAAGGTGGACATCAAGTTGAAAAGCTGAAATGCTAGCTCTCTTGTGCGTAGTGAAGACTATCCTTAGATAAGGTCAACAGAAAGGAACGAGATCGGTACGATTTCTTACTGACGGAAGTCAGCATTGGAGAAACTCGCACAACTTGATGACGAAAACAGAGAGGCTACCGCCGTCAGCTTTCTGGACACTATGGAGTAAATCAATCGAAAAAATATCGACGTGCAATTGCAATGGATTCCTGCGTACTGTGGGCTTGATCAAATGAGGAAGCAGATGAGGCGGAGAAGAATGGCTCCAAAATGGATTGTGCCCGTCGATATGGAATCTGCAGTGGTAGCAGTCAGAAGACACGTCATGAAAAGGAAAAGAGAGGAAGCTAGAGAGTCGTGGCATCGAGAAGTCACTGGAGGTCGAGCTAAACAGATTAGGGAGCTATCAAGAAGTGAAACAGTCGTGGTGCACCAACTAAGATCAAGGAAAACATCGATCGTACGAGTATACCTACACAGTATCGGGAAGGAGCAAAGCGCGATATGTTAGTAATGTGGTGAATCAGTAGAAGACTCCCGTCATCTTCTCCTAGATTGTCCTGCCTGAACCCTGTTCTGGAGGACAATCTTCGGGCTAGACATCCGGCCAGAGATGATTGAAGACCATGAAAATAGGTCATCCGGTTTCTGAAGCAAATTGGGAGCTTGTAGCGACCGGTAGGGGTCCTTGTGATCCGAGCCCCAGAAATATAATAAGAAAGCAGTTGCCCCAGAAATAGAAGAATAAGAATAAAAATGCACTAGAGGTTACACGAATGTACCCAAGAGAAGGTAATGAAGTGAGGTGAGGGTTAGACTCTACAGGTATTTACGAACCCACTCATTCACAATCTCAAAGATGGTATCATAACAGCGACAATGACGACCAAAGAGCACCTGCAAAAACATCAATTAATATTGCCTATTTGGTTATCAAGGGATACAAATATTCTTTTGGTGTGTCATGTGGTTACAGAGTAATTGCAAAAATAAAAACTTGCGTTTACACATTTTATAACGCAAATCGCCGCTGTTCTATTTATAGAACACAGCGTAGTCTGTAGTTGACCGAATCCCGCTGCGTCAAGACAAACTTAAACAAATCACTTCCAGGGGTTTATATTTATATGCTCTTAACTAGCTCATCCCTCGAAATATCACCAATATTTACAAATTTGCGGACGACCTAGTTCTGACCCTACGCCAGTCTCAGGATAACGCAAACGAGATCGACTGTGAAAGTGAACTTGCACATATTCTGTCTTCAAATCTTCTATCTTCAGGACGAAAACTAGCTGAATCTAACTGAACCTGTCATATTCCACTTATAGCCAAAAAGGCAAATAAATCAGTTTACTTAGTGAAATCAGAATGTTTATACAACATTAATCATCGACACTTTTAAGTAATGGCTCTCCTCATTTCATTGGCACAGGGTAAGGTATAGATTTTAAAGAATATGTTTTGAAACTTCATTAATAATAGGGAAATTCAAGAATGAATGATATTTCCACTGCTTGCATTTGGATGCGGCAGCATTGTATCCGCGATTCACCTTTTGTTTTGCCTCTTTGGACGCGTCGAAAAACAATGATTGGAAGTAAGTCAGGTGTGGAATTTCTAGTGTTTTTGCGAGCAGTTCGTTGTCTTTGTGTGAGAGATGCTTTCCGACTCTGCGTAGGGATTTGTCGGCGGTAAAGACTTTCTTGACTACTTTTTCGCAATGGCTATTCATGATAGGATAGGATCTTTTGTTACACCAAGCACCTCTATACATTTTGAGTAAGGCTGAGCAACTCCTTTCATTTTTACTTCGACTACGGAACCCGATTTACGTCTTTGATGGGTACCGAAACGAGTAGTTGACATTTTGTAGGTTCCATTGCCAGTTTGTTATATATTGCATATTTCTCAAAACGTTGTATACCTGCGTTCATACGTTCTGCTGCCACTTCATCCGTTGTTCCCCATGATATGATAGTTGTATCGTCGTCGAATTGAACGAGGTCTAGTCCTTCCGTTGATCCAATTACCTCCGTGTGACAGTCACGTACATAGAGCGTGCATAGGAGTGGACCGAGGACACTTCCTTGGGGCACTCCGTGTATTACTCGTGGTTCTCCACTGCGTTTTCCTTTAATTGTTGTTGTTTGGCTTCTGTGCTAAGCTTATGCCAAACATATAATGGCAACTGGAAGCACTGTTATTAGAGAAAGGAACATTGAGAAATGGCTCCGCACTCTTATCTGCATTCAGCACCGCCTCATGGATTGCCATCTCCAAGTGCAGAGTGGATCAATCCGAACTGGTGTCCATCCCCGAGCATTCTACGCAGTTCAGGAGATGTGTGTATACTGCACCCGGACCTCTTCAGTGCTCCTTCATGCATTCGGCCAAATGTCGTTTAGTGCGTCCAATATAGAACACATTTATTATTTCTCAAGAAAATTCTTTGAATGATATTAAAAATTTCGAACATATTATTGATAAGACATACACTTCTTTTTCATTACATATACTGTAATATCGTGGAAAGGTATTCGACACTGTCTTCACGTGTGAACAATTCGTAGTTTCTTTTTATGTGTATTTGAGTAGAAGGAAAGTCAACTGATGTGCCTATGTCACTTTTTTTCAAACTATGAAGTGTATTTCTAGCCAGATAACTACATGTACATAAGTGGAACATGTTTCTAGCTTTTTGTATAATACCAAATAGTCCCATACATGCCGCGCAAGACTAGTTTTAAATATAGGATGAGATATATCAGAAATCCCACATTAAATATGCAGCATAGAATATATTGACAAAATTAAAACGTCTACCAATAGGAATTTACGGTCGATATAAAAAATCATAATTTATGGGACACCCGGTATATCTACATTTTATTTATTTTGAACTTATACTATAACGATGGTATGTGTTCTTTCCCTTCCGCCACATTGGTTTGCTACAGAATGGTGTTGATCTACAGTATATGTGTGGATGTTTCTGTTGGTCTGTGTGTGTGGACAAAAAGTGTCATAAAATAGCACTATTGTCTTTCAAATCATTCCAAGTACTGACAGGGTAGGAAACTAGCTCTGAAACTTAAAACTGAGTGAGACACGCAGAAAATGTTCATCTGTCTCCGGGGCTTCTCCGTACTCTTAGCATATTGCTGTTCCTTCTTTGCCGAGCCTGTGTCTATATGATTCTTGAAGAGGAAAAAATGCCCAGTCCTCAGTTGTCTTGCGACAACTTCGTGGGATCTGGTGATTGGTCTGGTGATCTCAGGTGCTCGACCTCTGCCGACCAGGACTACTGCTTGAGTGTGCTCCGTTGCTTGTTTCTCCCGCTGCTGTAATCGTAGCCTTGCCTTTGGCCACAAGGAGTGGCATGCTCCCAAAGAGTTTGTTAAAATAAATTATAATTATATAATTACTGTATTTATAATATGCTACCTGGTATGCACGGCGTTTCCCGGCAGGAAATGAATACTTTTTGTCTGATAATTTCGCATACATTCGTCACGTTGCGGTAGACGCATAGCCGACCATAGTAATTATAATGATTCTGCTTGTGGCGTAGTACCCGCGTCCTACGGACGGCCAACAATCATTCACCAAAATGATACTTGAATTATCGATTAATATAACAGACAACAAACAAAAAAATTACTAAACTTAATATGTTACAGTGTCACAAGTTGATCCAAGTCAGACATCAACAAACAAATTTAACAAAATCATAAAGAATCTGTCAGTTTCTATTTTGTCCTTAAGAGTCATAATTTGTAAATATTGATGTAGCATTGCAGCAATTGCCTATTGCTGAATTCAACTTCTTCATTCTGTAATACTGCATAAGAATTATATTGGGTGAGGTCCAATCTATAGTAAATATCAAAAAATATCAATCGCATATTCCTAATGGGAGACGATTTTATTTTGTTAGCGTATTTATTTTATGTGACATTTCTTCGTAATTTTAAAAGCTGGGATTGCACGACGTACTTGGCACTATTTGATATCATACAAAAACTCGGAACATGCTCTATTTGACGAAATCTCAAGAAACGACATTACGACATTACGGGTAATCCTACTTGTATATCCCAATACCCAAAAAATGTGACTTTTAGTTTCCTCCAATCTTTTTACACGATTCGGGACTTTATCAGTGAAGAAACAACAATTATTGTGGTGAATGCTTTTATTCATAGTAGAATCTATTACTGCAATTCTGTCCTCTACGGCTGCACGAAAAGACATTTGTCCCGTCTCCAGACCATCCAAATTTGTTGCGCAAGAGTGGTAAAGCGTCTACCCAGGAAATCCCCTGCATCAGCTACAATTCGATATCTTCACTGGCTTCCCATAAATATAGCTATTGAAATGACATTTTTAAATATAGAGAACACTTTTTTCTGCAAATTCTGATTGTATTCCAAGAACCATTATCGCTCCTGGTATTAATAATAATAATAATAAAAGTTATTTTATTAAGTGAGAGGTTTAA
>JAUYWV010136812.1:0-19380 GCA_032274565.1 Nematoplana nigrocapitula
ATTTAATTACATTTATCATTAAACTCTACAATGACGTATCCACCCAGCGCAAATAAGTACAATTCACAATCTAAGTTATTCCTATCTAATGCAGCCTAAAATGCCGATCGATAATTATTGCTTATCCTCACACCTCGCGTCTCCTATTTGTACCTACACGCCTAATGGATAGCGTGAGGCAATGGCCAGACTACTGTATTATAACCAGCGAGCTAATCCGATGGCTATAGTTATAATGATCCTTAAGTGCTCCTTTATCGCCTGTATTTTTAATTCGATTGCTTTATTTTTTATTTGATTCTCCTCTTCAAACTTCACCGGTGGAACAAGCGTACTGCACAATTAGGAGTTTCATGGCACCAGACAACGACAAGTGGATGACAGTTGTACAATATATCCTCATTAACTATTCATTCTACTAGTTAATTATTTAGTAGTAAAAATCTATTGTCTATAACTAGAACGGAGTTTTTTTTATCTAAAATATAATAAAACATTTTTTTCGGCTTACAATGTGAACGGTTCTATTGGTGCCATATTAACAATCAATAAATGTTGCCAATATTTCATAGCGTTCCTAGTTCACAGAATTTGACTATGCTAGCAGTCTCTGGCGATTTTTGAATGACCATTCCGGCATTGTGTATTAATGGTGCTTTTGCTCCAGTCAGCTTCCTAACTCTTTGATATCTCTTTATATTAGTCAAAAGCTTCCTTGTCTTTTTGTGCAGTAATTCTTTACCACAAACATAGGTTACTCCTTGATAGCCAATTGTACATGAATGGTTTTCATTATCTTTACTACCACTGTGGATTAACATTGTGAGCCTTATATCTCCCTGACTGATGTTATAGTGCAAATGCGTCCAACTACTGTGTGCTGCTGATATTTCTTCTAATATTCTGAAATCCGTTTTATTAAAAAAAATGTGCCCCCGCTCATACAACATTTTAATGAATGTTACTTCGAATTATTTATGTTTTATTTGAAAGAACTAATTATATTATTCAAATTAAATTCATTACAATAATTATAAATTTAAAAAACAGTTTTAATTAATATTTCTCTTAAGCCCTCTGTCTATTGATGACGATTGGTGTTCCTTGTCAGAGGTGTAAGAAATCTAAATTCCCAGTGGATTCAAAAGCAATATTATTTGGTAGCCTTATCTAATCCAAGTGACTATGTGTTATTTCCCATATAGAGTAGATATGATCTAGGACTCTATAGGTGGACCATATCCAGCCAGTAATTGTTAATTAAGTATACTTTCAAACCAAATTCAATTATATCTCAGAGGTAAAAAAGAACTAACGTTTGCATAATAAACATTAACAAATATCCCTATTGAATGATTTGAATGTTTTCGTTGTTGTCGACAAAACAACAATAAAGAACACGAATAGACATAATAATAGAGTCGAACGTACTAGAAGAACGATTCTTTTTAGAAAATTTTACAAAAGATTAAAAATGATTTTAGGGAAAACTAATTATAAATGTTTAAAAACTATGAAGATCTGATGTTAAGATTGAATATCAAATGTGATTTTAGTGACCAGCAATTATATTGATTTTTCTGTAATGTGTTATAATCATACTGTCAGTTCTGCCATGTTGCAATGTATTTTTTATTAACACTAACTTATTCGTGAATTTTAATTGCAATTATGGTTTATTTGAAAGAACTTAAAATATGTAATTAATTTGAAAATATGAAAAGCATTTAAAATAAATGGTTATTTTAGCCTAAGCTGTCTCTTAATAAAGAATGGCGTTCCTATTCAGTGGTTTTCCCCGAGGACTCAAATTCATTGTTCTGCATGCGTATATATGCTCTATATATGTGAACCGCATATTTCTAGATCTGTTTTATTCAATTTGACGTAAAACCCTTTCATTTTTACTGTAGATGAAAGCCAAACAATAGCAGTTTCCGGTTACTATATTATATAGTGCAGTAAACCCCTGGATGTGAATTATGCACGCAAAAGTGTAATTAAATTAAGAGGGGAATAAGTATTTAGATGCAGGGTAATCCTGATTTTTTCTGAATTACGAGGCTATCGTGTATGCATATTAGACATATAAATATGGCAAATGGGTAATTCATCAAAATATTAACCTTCATTGTTTCCTCAGTTACACTTTTTACTCGCACGCTTTGACAAGCAGACCAGCTTCACCAAAATCCCTGATTCCTGATTGTATTGTTTAAATTCTAATATATAGCTGTCAAGTAGATGTGTCATCCAACCGTCATTTTTTCATTCATAATCATGGTCATTGATATCCCATTTCTTTCATGACCTAGGAAATACAGACTTGCCTATCGTACTCATCTGTGACCGGAGGGCCTCTGATATACATGTATCATATTCGTCCACGTCCAGGCCGCCTGTGGGTCCCAGGAAAAATGTGATAGGCTTTTCTTATGCATGAGTAACTGAATAATAATAACCTTGTTTTCAGTACGTAAACAACGTGCTGGAGCTGTAATTCGTGTAAATGGCAAAACTAAAACAAGGTACAGTATATAAAATTGAACGAAGTTTAAAGATAAAATAATGGCCAACATTTATTTACTGCGACAATTGTCTCGAGAAACCTTTCTTATCATCAAGCATGAGCCAAATGCAAAGAATATTTTTAAGAAAGCTCAGTAAATTATTACCATTTAGAACAACAGTAATTTAGGCATCTTATCCATTATGTACGCCGCCTTTGTTTTAATCTTCGATCTCTTTGCTTGCTATGTACAAATGTGTCTTGGTGACCCATCAAAGGTGTCTTGGGAACCCATCAAAGGTGTCTTGGCGATCCATCAAAGGTGTCTTGGGGACCCATCAAAGGTGTCTTGGCGACCCATCAAAGGTGTCTTGGGGACCCATCAAAGGTGTCTTGGGACCCATCAAAGGTGTCTTGGGAACCCATCAAATGTGTCTTGGGGACCCATCAAAGGTGTCTTGGGGACCCATCAAAGGTGTCTTGGGGACCCATCAAATGTGTATCGGGTGACCCATCATCAAGAGCAATAAGTAAACAAAAGTTTTATCTATGAAATATATCCAGCGCTGATAGATTGCATTATAAAATTTTTGTATTTTCAATGGACAATTTTGATTGCATGTTTCAGTTTATATCTTATTATTTCCTTAAAAGGTATACATTTATTCTATAGTTTATATAATAGCTATAAAATAATCTTTCAATTATTTCTTTGTAGAGAATCTTATTTATCTCTGCAGTTTACCATATGTTTGTTTTAAATTGGTTGACGTCAAAATTCCGTTCTGTATGGATGTGTCCATATCCATTAAATTACTCTGTTAATTTAATCAAGAGCGCAAGTCTAATCAGATTAACAATGGTAAATTTCACAAATAAAATTAATTCACTTCCGTGTTTGTTTTGCGCATATATGGATTTTCACTTAGCTCTTCTCACTTCACTTGGCAGTTCTGCCTGTGATACGCTCGGCCTAAATCGGCAAATTACATACAAATCGGGAAATAAAGCTCCTATCAATTGTCATTTTTAACTACTTCGAAATTACATTTAGTTTATACAGGCAATATATATATATACGTTCCATGAACGGCATTGATACGAATTTCAAATAAGTCTGTGTAAACATATATTTGTCTTTAGGACCTCTTGCTATATACACAAGATTGTGTGAGTCTGTCCATTTTCGCGTGAAAAGGAAAATATAGAAGGAGCATCAAAATTTTTAGTTCATCACCAATTAACCATCCATCAATTTAAATATCAAAGAGTGAAAACCTATATAGCTGAAAAATAAGCTTAACCGTACTGTAGAGTAGTATTTTTTCGAAATTGTGATGCTATTTAATTAAATAGTTTTGAAATACGTTTTGTCATAAATGGCAAGCACACGAAATAAAATTATATTGTAGAAATTATAATCACAAAAAATAAAATATAAATATTATTGACGGTGAATTACTATTAAATCCAAAGACTTCTCTATATATACTGTACATTTGTAGGTTTGTATCGGTCACACAATTTGGTTTAGCTTTGTATTTTAAGTATATATAGTACAGACAATCTTAATTTTGCTAAGATTGATGAATTATATGCTTATTTACTCCCCAAATGAAAATATGTTGCCTTGAGACGATATACAGTATATACGGCTGTATCAAAGTTGTACCCTTTTTACCGTTATGTAGACGTCATCCATGTGTTAGAAATCGCCTGATCGAGTTTTGGATATCTTACAGATAACTGATACTGTAAGAATTAAAAAAACGTTCTGAAAATCTAATACTATTCTAAAATACAAAGAGCAACTAACAATCCTCATTTTTTATAACGATGTGTTGTATATAACAAAAAATATCGAACATATGCGCAGTGGAAGTCTCCTATATTTGATATTTAAATGCTTTCAATTCTTTTCATGTTATTCCGCGATATTCTAATATTAATTCTATTTTTCACGTAAAACTCGTCAGTAAGTCTCATTTCGTTATATGTTTTTACAAAAGCAAACCTGTTTCGCTACACACACTGTCGTGAAATTATTTTGGTATCAGCCATTGTAGGAATAGACATACATTTAATCTTCAGGTTAAGACAACTAGAATACGTCTAAATTTGTCTCGATTGGGATGGGAATTTGTGATCATCTCTGTTACGTGTTTTTCTTGAGTATACTGAAGATGATTAAGTTTATATGTATTTTGTAATTTACGAAAATACTTTTCTTAAATATTTTCACCGACTTTTGTTTGGATTGCCATATATAGAAATAGAAAACTTGCACGCAGAACACTCCTAACACATATAATAATTTTGATGTCCTCATTAACATTAATTGTGTTGCGTGTTCGTATTTAGTTTTTTTCTGAATTCGTAGCAGAGGGGTTATGCGCTGCACACTAATTTTATAACTATTTCCTGTTTGTTAATATGATTCTTCTTCTTAAAGCCTTTAGAAAAGTTTGATAACCTTGGAAATATCAGGAGAAGAAAAATCTTATTTAATACACTATGCCATTATAGTCGAAAGAAATTCTAGAAACAAAATAAATGGATGAAATAATTGAAATTTGCTAACACTGTATCAATGACAGCTCATTTACGCAAACCATTACTGAGAAAAACGGCGACATAGATCTGCCACTTCGAAGAACAAGTATTAAAGACAGTCGAAGTTGTCATGCGCAGTTGCTACTGATAAATAATGAGTCACTTTTGCATTTACCAGAATTGCTCCCATTCCAGGACAGGTGGTTATATTGAAGAGAAATTGTGTTTCAGTTTCTTGACGTGAGTCAACTATTCTAATTGTTTGTTTATTAATATTTGTGAACTACATCTGTCTGTATATTTAATTGTTGTGTATGTCTATGTAGGCTCTCTCTGTTCATTTACCTGTTTTTCGATTTTCATTGATGTTGATTATAATAAATGTTTATTATTATTAATATTATAGTTACCGTGCATGTATAGTCCGTCACGCTTATGTTCAAAATAGGGTTTAGTTTGACGTTTAAAATTGTAGATGTATTTCTTTAGATACGTCCTCATTAGATCTCCTACATTTAAAGTTGTTGATAAAGTTTTCATTTTTTGGGTCACAAAAATAGGACACTACTCATAGTAGTAGCATAGTATGTAGAAAATGAAGAGAAGTGTGAAACTTGTTACGGGGTTAATTAAAGCAAGCAGGCTGAGAGGGAGGCCCACTCAGAAGCCAAACGCCAACTGGTCAACGAAGCTATTCAAAGGCAGACGCGGTGATATGGACAGATGGCTCAGCCCTGGAGGAAACCGGAGATGGAGGTAGCAGAGAAACTACCAAGCAGCTATCTGGCCGAGCTCACGGCGATCCTGGCAGCACTGGATGAAATAGTGACGATCGCGAGAAAGGGAGCGATTACTGCATCCATCTTCCTCTTCACTGACTCCAGAGCAGCCATTCAACGGCTAGGCGGTCAAAGTAGCACTATCAAGAAGAACCCGTGTGAAGACTCGGAAGAAAATGCCCACATTCGAATGGCGCCGATCGCGATGGGAGGGTTATACATGGAACCAGATTCTCGACACTCGCTGCTAGCTGTGCAGGGCTACCCCCATGTGCCCTATACAATATACATAAAACATTGATGACAATCTAGATCACATGCTACGCTTCTGCGCCGAGGGAACAGGTCCGAACCCGACTATGGAAGACATCAAGGACAGATCAAACGATGTTTTTCGTCTGCTTCGCGCCATGGACCGCAATCAGGAGAGAAGAGAGCAACCGTCCGCCAAAGAATGTCCACGTTCTGTTGAGGTTTTTTACCCCGTTTTTATCCACGCCAGCACCTATGCGGACCTATTGTGGCTTGGAAGCACTGAGAAGGAGGGGACGAGGACGCATCATTAGACTTACTGTCCTTTGAGAATTTTTATTAAGTCCTCATATATTTTGCTTTTCCAGTCTTCACTCCTTGTCTTTTTCCCTTTCTTCCCCCCCCCCTTCGAAAACATATCACATAACAGCCAGTCGAGGTTTACTGCTATTTGAGGGTGCCCTATGAGTCATAGTACACGGGTTTCTGGAAGGCCGGATAGGCCACGATGACAATGCCCGAGAACATGACCCCGGTCATCAGGAGGAAGACCCAGAAGAAAATCTTGTCCAGCATGAAAGCGACATAGTGCCAATTCTCCACATTCTCCTCCTTCCACGTTTCGGCGATCTGCGGGGCCTCCTGATTGGCTGCCGTTGGCGGAGTAGGAGGCGGGGGCTGTCTGGAGGTCGCCGAGGGTCCCGCTAGCCGGGGCGGGGCGGCTTCGAAGGATGAGGAGGTGAATTCCTGTGACCCGAATAACGGACAATCGCCATTGCCCAACTCGGGGATTGCGCAAATGGCGGGCGATCCCCGGAGTACACTGTGAAGGTCGAGCTCGGTGTGTAAGGTGGTGGCCCAGGTGTTCCGGCGACGCGCATTGTTCTGATTGTTCACCACCATATTCAGCGAGTCCGTTGAAGTGGTCTGCAGTGGCGGAATGGGGAGAAGTCATAGAATTGCCACCCGCATTTAACCACATTTTGTTAATAGTTTCAATTCAACTCTAACGCGTAGGCGGCTCGGTTTGCTTTAACTCTCGAAAACGCGAACTGCAGTCACCAATAGACACACTCAAAGATAAGAAATCAATACGCCCACACATGAATTTCCTGCCAGTATTGACCATTGCTCGTTTTTCGTCACCCGCTACCATAGCGATAAGAATGACGCGAACTGCAGTCACCAATAGGCACACACTCACGGTGAATCAATCAGCTGGTGGAAGTGCTGTCCATTTGTTGGGGCTTTCTGAAGAGGTAGCCCAAGTCGCTTGAAGATCTTGACCAGAAATTCAATGCCACGGAGTACTGCAATGCCTTGGAAGAGGTTGTGAATGGTGATTGTCATCCACCAGCCGGCTGGATTTTACAACACGACAGTGCGCCTCCTCATCGAGCACAAGTGACTCAAGACTTCCTCCAGGAGCATCATCTCAATGCACTGCCTTGGCTTGCGCGATCACTTGACCTCAACCCAATAGAGCATGCCTTGGACATCATCAAGCCTTGCCTTCGGAATCGCCAGAGAGTAGCAAGAAATTTACAGGAGCTCTAGAGATGGATTACAGAGGAACGGGAGAATATTCCCCAGGAGACCCTCGATCGACTGATAGATAGCTCATGGTGGACATACCCAATATTAAGCTTACCACACCCGACCCCAAACCTTCCCATGCAGAGAACGCGATAACTGTCCTATTTAGGACAACGCCCGAACAGGCACTAAAAATATAAAATACAGTTTATATACAGGTGTCCCATTGTTTTTGCCAAGAAGTGTATATGCTTATAAACTATAAACAATTAAACAGATCTATAGAAGTGATCTCGAAAAAGCGAATAAACAGAATTACAAAGTTTTCCGTGGTTTATCCGACATGAAATAATTATATATATGCATACGATAGCTGGTGGTGTGGTGGTAGCAAAGAGGTTTGAATGGTGACACGAGAGATTGTGAATTCCAACATGACAATTGACACACCTCGAAGGCCTCCATAGAATGTCTCCTTGATGCTTGAATCCACGTTCTTCAGTGAACAGGAACCTTTCGGGCCGCTAAACATACGTCTGACAGGGACCTGTTACATCTAACCACTGCACCTACATATATTGCCAAATATCCTACCACATACACCCCCGGGTCCTTACGTGCATTCTGTTTGTTTTCAGTGTGTTGCCATAGCGACGATCGATTTCCTTTTGCATGGCACGCTCGAGTTGGCGCCGGTAGAAATTGGCCAGACTCTTGGCGATTCGTGGCAGTGGCTCACTCGGATTGCGGAAATACACGTTGGTCACCACCACTCCCATCACAACGGCGATCGATACCATCACCATGGTAACTGCGAACATAAGGCCTGCCAGCAAGGATAAAAAATACATACAACAATCTGTATATCAGAATAATAAAAAGTAATAAAAGCACATGATGCATTAGAAGAATACGAAAGAGAGCAAAAGTAATATATTGAACGCTAGTAATAAGAGTGAATTTTTTTGAAAAGTTTCTTCGTAATTAGAAATGTTTCTAACTTTGGGAAGTGATTCTAATTGTCTTCTTCTACTGTTCTGATAACCGAGGGATATGTATACACATAGTACTCCTCTGGGAAATACGCGTCAAGCACATGGGCGCTTTTATGGCATGAGGAGAATTTTGCATTTCTTTCTCTTCAGAGCGAGAGACGGCATAATACACCGTGATAAGACGAAGTCGACTCAAGGAATGAGAGGGAGATTTGTCAATACTGTTTAACCGCATGATGAAAAAAATCTCCCGAAGCACTCATACAATTTTACCACAAAAACATAAAAATTGGTTGGAAGAATGAAATCACGGCGACTTTTCGTTTGCTAAATTTATGTATACAGGAAAAGACTTTTAGTAAAATGTAATATGTTTTTAAAAAAAAACAATAGTACCTGTAGGATATTTAGGCTTACAATTTATTAATAAAGACAGAGTCATCTGAGCTTCACTATCCTATAATATTTAGTATTATTATTGTTATTATTTGTTTAATTGTGATAAACACAAAAGGCAAACTGGCAGACCTTGCTGGTCACCAGACTTGAATTACATTCACTGTGATTGAGTGCAATAAATGAAACATACGAGAACAATAAATGAAGCAATTGTGAAGGTGAACAACTAAAGGCAACACGACATGTACATCTATAAACGGGATCGACGGTGAGCACATGATTACTAATACGAGATACATGGAAATGGGGGAATATGAGGATGCAATACAAGTCAATCCGTTCCAACAAAGGGTGTGGGGGTCAAAAGTGGCAGAAATCGAACATCTAATATGGAATAAATATCTTGAATACTAATTTAAAAAGTTATTTTATATTTTTTTATACTTTTAATGAAGTTTATGTAAATTTATGTTTGGTTCCATCCAAACTACACAAACTTCTTCCATCACTTTCTATTAATAATTACTGTATATTATGTGTAATACAGATTGCTATTTAAATTTTTTTAAATGTTTGTAAAGTGACATTTACTTCATCGATATTTCCAAACAAAATGTCATTGCGTGCTATCGCTATGTCTCGAAATATTTATACATCTGGCCGGGAATTGCTTTTGTTCTTATCCTTTCGTTGCATTCGTTTGCCACCTATTCTGCTCTGATAATCCAGAAATTCTTTCACAGTCTGCTGGAAATGTTGCACGTCTGAAACCAATAGCATTTTCTTCACACCATTTCAGTGTATAAAAAATTGTAAATATCTATCGCTGTACTCTCGTTTCTAAATATGTTTCGTTCAGCCTAACCATAGTTTGATCTCTGATGTATTGGATGAATTAATTTGCCTATATCGATTAAAGTGGAAAATAATTTGCAAGTTCTCCTATAAACGTTTGGATTAATATAGCCTAACATAGTCTCGTATCAAATACAGTCTGTTCTAGTTTGAAGAGAAAAAATAAGGCAAACACCACAAGTGTCAGATATGTACAAACACGACGCGTTATGCATTTATCCCAAATGGAGCCTCAGGCAGATCAGCGTAACAGAATAAACAATTCAGCAAGCATAATTAATTGTAAGTTTTAATCAATAATGGGGCTTTATCTTTTCCTTAAGTCTTTAATTAATTGCGCCTCTCTGTCTTTCTGTTTTATTGTGATTGTTCTAAAATTAGTTTAGCACTCTTGTTATTTAGTTTTGTTATCTGCCTGAGGATCATTTTGGCATAATTGAGAAACGAATAGCCGTTAGATGTATGTGTATTGTGTTTGCCTTCTTGTTTTTTATTCAAACTTCAGAAAACCGCGTCCCCCTTTTGTGTCTCTATTAAATCTTCTAGCACAGATATACTGTAGTTCAGTTGTTTCCCAACCAGCTGTAAAGGACATAAGATCAAGCAAACAATCGATGTTCACCACGTCTGGAAAAGTTAAAGTTTGTGAAAGGACGTCGACGAGATACCTATACTGAAATACAATTGGCAAAGCGGAGAGTGACACGTCGCGCCGGTGCTAAGAAGAAAATAGCGACATGGACCGCCTACTCAGAAGATGCCCAAACATGATGCCTGATCGCTCGAAGGTTTTCGGGCCAAGTCCGGACGAGGAGACATAGTGAAGCGAGCGGGAAGTGCTGCGGTTCATGCGCTTGCCTGGAGTTCAAGACGACTTATAGCACGCGAGTGCCAGATCGGCGAAGGAAGAAGAAAATAAAATAAATCAAAGTATAGGTTTATTATGGACATTAATGAGAAAGAACCGGCGTCATTTCAAGTTTCAAGTAGCCAGTATGTTTGAAATGGGAATTCAAATAACAACCTTAAGATATAGGAGAAACTCAAGAAGGTTCACATTATGTATATGAATGACCATTATGAAAGAAATCATAGAACGAAGAGGAACATTAGGCGATAAACATAAGGTAAGTTGGACAGTTTAGATTTGACAGAGAATATTTGAGAATATTTTTGTTGCGCTTAAGATATAGAAATGTTTAAGAAGCACTGATTACTGATTAGGTTTGTTGAAGATTTGGACAAAATAGAACCAATGTGAAAATCATCAATTTGAGAGCGGATGGTAAGTTTGATGTACTGGAAATTTTATTAACATTACGTGTTTATAGTTGGAAAAACACAAATTCTCAAAATATACTTTAACTGGAGACACGTAATTGTTTAATAAAATTAACGAACAAATGCGACATAAAAATTGACGTTATTTTGAGAGTCACACATATATTGGTAACTCGAGCATTACCCTTGAAAATTGTGCTTGAATCTTTAAATCCTTCAGTGAACTCGCACCCAGTAATGCTGCCTCGAATGTGAGTTGTACAGGGAGGAGACTCTTCCCTTCTATCGGGTTTAAAAAAATTGGGTTGGGCTTAAGCAACACGATCCAGCCATGTACTGTTTTGCATTTTGATCAAAATTGTGTGTCAAATCTTCTTACACCATCTTGTCCAGCACCAACGTTAGCAGATATCTTTCTGCCTGACTGTTCACACAATTATATAGAGCACTGCGTTATCAAAAACAAATTATGGCAGAGTAGAAAATGGACATCGTTCTAAAAATAACGAAAAGAAAAAATTACCCTTAAGTAGAATAGTCGCAAAAATATTATATCAGGTCACTGGGGAGCAGCATACATGGTATTTTTAATTATAGATTTGAACTTTGAACAACTTTAAAACACGTCGAATAAATATACTACATGTACGTACTGAAGTGGCAGAGCTAATTTAGGCTACTGCAAAGCTAAATTTATACAACTAATGAAAAACTACAGGGGAATCTTCAATGTATTTTTTAAAATCTAAAGCACCACAATTTGATAGAGACCTATTCGCATTTAATGAGGATCTAATAACTGACTCGAGTTTTGTTAAATATGATTTGTGTTTCGAGTTGCACTTTTCTTTCATAAATGGTATGTTCGATAAAATATCCACGTGCAGACCGATTTCGGGATATCTTTAGAACATGCTATTTCTGAGAAGAAAAATTCAAAAGTCTTCATTGTACTGTATACTACTATAATAGTATTATAGGTATCATATCTGAATTTACTCTTCATTTTAAATCTAAGAGGACAAAAAAGTAATAATCGCAATGTGATATCAAGGAGAGATTCTCAGAACTTAATTGTCTGTCTTTGTCTGTGTTCGCTGTCTCCTCCTAGACCATCTATCGTAGAGAATTGAAATTCTGTGAGTACCCACCCTTTGAATGGCAGGACAGGTCGTACACTATGTGACTTTTAATTTTCAAGAAAATCAACTAATGGCTCCCAGTCACGGACTGCCAAGAGAATGAGAATGCATAGAAACAAAAAAAACAACTAAACAACACACTGTTCCCTTAAAAGCAACTGATCGACAACATCCCGCGAACGCGACTGCAAACTCCTCGTACAGCGCACTATCCGTTATTAGCCAAACGCTATGGGAGTCACAGGTTTCGTTTTTAGAGGATATGTAATGCTTCCAGGAAAAATAGTAACGGCATTAGATTTGAACAGTTATTGAAAGTGATATTTATTTGTTTACATTCCGAACTAAAGGACGCGTTTAATATTTATTATCCGAAGATGATATTTTGTACTCTATAAAATAAAACTTGTTGATAAATAAAATGTGTATAAATGTACTCCGAGAGATTCGACGCTATGGATGAAGCTTTTTAGTTGTTGTTGTTGTTGTGATTATGTCTGGCTTGTTATAATTGAACTGAGCTTTCGCGGAAGCAGCCCCCCTATGCAGATCTCCATTCGTATAGAAAAATTTCTCTGCTTCATTAGTCGTACTCATGGTGAGACAGTGGGAAGCCGGAGTTGCTCAAGCGAGAGACAGGTTTGCGTGAGGATGTGAATTATTAACAATGTAATACTCACTGTGTAAATGAATTCAAACAGTCAAATAAATGTGCAAATGACAGATTGAATGGATGGTATAGATGTTGTATTATTTTAGATCTACTGTACATTACTGTCATGAATGATTATACGATGGTACTTCAATAAGTTCGTATAACCTATAATGAGGCATGCAATATACAAAATGCATAGAAATATCTAAGATATTAGTGAAAATTTGAAGTCTGCATCTCATTTGATAGCTTCAAAATTTAAAATTTAATGTCGGCAATTGAAATTGGCTTCATTATTTCACCATCTTTTAAAATGAATTTAAAAAATGTCACTTCAGAGCGATAATTTACTACGATTTCAAATCTAGATTACAGGTTGGTGGCCAAGAGGAATTAAATTTGAAACTCCCGAAGCAGTTGTTGCAGCTTTTGTTCACTAACTCGATTCAATCTCACAAGATGAATGGAAAGAATTTGCGTTTGGAAGTTGTTTGAAAGAATGCAAAAGTACATTGACTGTAGTGGGAAGTATTTTGAAAAGTTATAAACTATTTTTATGAAAAGTTATAAACTATTATTTACTTCCCATACTACAGTAATTTTATGTAATATACTCGTATAACTGTTTTTAACGCAAATATAGACGATTTTTGGAGAAATATTTATGATTTTTACTAAATTTGACCTATTTTGCTACTTTAGAATTCGATCTCCAAAGAAATTATACGATTTGGATATACAGACTTTAAATTTCCGCTAATATCTTAGATTTTTCTATGATTTAATAAAATGCACAGATATTGCATACATCTTTAATCGGTTCATATACTATGCAGATTATACGAATTTATTAAAGCCCCCTCGTAACGTAATTGAACTGTATTTAAATATTATAATTACTAACAAATATCTTTGATAAAAATCTCTGTGCAAGTATAAAACAGACACAACAAAGAGACAATTGCCACAAAGTCACACACAGTCTTCAAGAAGAATATAGATCTTCATATGATTCATCTTCCTATATCAGGTTCTCTGGTCATGGCTTTCTTGACTTCAGCTGTAAATTTGATTGTAGCGATATTTTCGTCGGTTTCGCCGTTTTCATTGCGTTGCTGCTAAGTCGTGTAAAATTTTGTGACTACGCAGAGTAAGCAATCCTTCCGCTTATTCACGATAGGCATTTATGTTTTCAATGTTTCAAAATTTTCAGAATTTAATGGAATCGTATTTCTTATTGGCCAATTTTTTTCCGTCATTTCATTTCATTTTTCACCATGGCTTTAAGCACACCAAGCTTGCTTTTCTGTTCACTTCTTGGTTAGTTAGATACCTTGGATGGATGCACACTGGCAAATTAAAGACGAGGGAGAATATGACTTTCCATCTCTAGTTTTCAATGAAAAGTAGTTTAAATCTTTTGTCAATAAAAGAGTAGATCCGAGTTGATAGACTTTTATTCAGTACAGACCAACAGATAGAGGAGAGATTTAAGAGAACTTAAGGGATTCATTGGCATCAATAGAATGGATGACCTTCCAAAGATGATTTTCTTGTCTTCTGAAATATTCCGAACCCAGACACAGTTTTACTGGACAAAACTATTGTCGAACTACAAGCTGATTCAAAACTGTAAAGCGTACTTTTGCTCCCTCATGAAAATAGGTATTATATAGATTGTATTTATTGCAGAATTTTAGCTCCCTTAGATATTTCAGTTGCATTCCGACAGGCAAGATATCGGGTAAAGAAGGAGATGAAATTGAAGCTATAGGCCTTGTCTGGCATATTTTTTGGAATTTGGATGTTATTAATAAATTGTTGAAATAGTCTATGACTGCATTATTTAATTTCAGTGATTGCAATATGCCAATATTGTAGTGCCCGAATGAATGCTCTCATTGTTGCGCGAAAGAACTATTATATTATTATTGTGTATAATTTGTGTAGTTTAAATATATGGATTAAAAAAACATGCACAAATACGCATAAAAATTGGGCATGCAACAATCATTATTTAAAATTCAAAATTATTGATTCCGTAATCAACTAACTCATTTTTGCAATTAAGCAGGTAAGCGTACAGTGGGAAATGAAGAACTTGAGAAACATCCCTACTACAATGATATCAGGTGTGGACGATGGGAACTGCAATGGATTACATCAGAATCAGAAGACAGGTCATTGAAGAAATATCACCGGATTTATTAAGATATCTGACATAAATTGCAAACAGCTAAGACATAAGCGCAGAAATAGAAGAAGAATTGAAAGCAATAGTGAAAGAAGGGATCCCTGAATCGAACAGAAAACAAATGGATACTCCAATGGACAGATTCAATAGTTTTCTAAAGGAAAAGGGTTGGGTACAGACCTGAATACAATCCCAGTAAGAATTTTAGATAATTACCTTCGCTTATTTTATAGTCAACTGAGGACTAAGGATGTGAAGTACTATGCTCCGGCCTCACTGGTTTGTTTTCGAACGGCAATACATTGAATCTTCTTACTTAACCGACCAGATGTGAACATAATCGGCGATTTTAGATTTAAGCGCTCACACCAAATGCTTAAAGCTATATTGGCAAAATACATAAAGTCAGGTCAAACAACACCGAAGAAGCGTATCCCGTAATAGAAGAGACATATATGATAAAAAAGGAAGTCATTTTGATAGAAAGTCGGCTACTTCTCTTCAAGAGGAAGTTATTTTTAATTTGATGTTTCATCTGGGATTTCGAGGATGAGAAACATTGGAACATCTGAGTAAGGAAGGCATAGTTATTGAAAATTAGGCTACAGGAAAAGGTTTTACGTATATGTCATGAACTAAATTGGAAAAGTGCTAAATCTTCCTTCAGTGAATGAAAAAGAATTTGAAGACTTAAAGAAAGCTCGAATATATGAAAATTCAGAAGACAAAACAAATGTCCCGTTGTAGCATGGGAGAAATATACCTATGGATGTAATTAAGGAATGCGACTGTATGTTTCCAGCACCCAGAAATATGATGTGTAAATTTGATTTTTTTTAAATATAATGTGTAAATGGCATACACCGAAGCGCAAGATTGGCATAAATAAATTAGACAATTGTATGTCTAATATTTCTCAGAAATTATAATTGTCCCGTCGATACACAAATCACTGCCTAAGGGTATCCGTCATTACCATCCTGAAAGAACATGGATACTCTAACAAGACGTCTGTGCCATTACAGGGCACAAAAACCCACATAGTAGGTATCGACATATATAATAGACAAAGACGAAACGCACTACGAAGAAATGTCAACAATTTTACAGTTGTGATCTTCAAGTAAGGAAATGCAGATCACAAACTTAACGAAAAAAGCAAAAATCATAACAGTCCAAAACAAGGAATCGTCTGAGAGGAAATCTGACGCGCCTACGAACTGCACTTCAAAGGGACATTTAACGGTTGCACATTCAATATCAAGGAGTAGAAAAATATAAAAAATGTTTTGTATAATTTTCTCAATACCGTTAATGTCGTTTTTCCAGTAAGATTAAATCAATAAATTTTGTTGCCCATTTTTTTCATCATTGTACACCACATAAATTAAATACAATATGATTTCTGCATAATCCACATGAATTGAACACATATTTGAAATTCCCGATTTTTTAATATTATCTGTTGACCTGGCTGAAATATTTTATTGGTATCCACACTTAAATTGAATAGACTCAGTAAACCTGTGTATACTCTAGACAGACATCTGAGACGCAATTTTTCTTTTTTGACGCTTAAATAATAAAATAATACTATGTCTTGAGGCAAAACGAAATATAAAAATGTCATTTCCGCAGAAAATAAGAATTTTTCTTGTATCTTTTTTTTAAAGATCTGGATGACAAAAGCTGAGGGTTTCTTGTTTGCAAATAATTATATATAATTAAATATTTATTTCTTGTAATTTTCTCAACATGCTGAAAATCAAAATCAATGCAATTTTTTGGTGATTGAATGTAATTATCGAGTTGCTACTAAACAAATTGAAAAAGCCTTTTTCAACATTTGCACTGGAATCTTGAAAAGTGCTTGACTAGTCAAAGTCAGCAACTTGGATAATAATGCGCAGTATCTTTCAGAAGAATAACAGTGCAGTAATGTTATTAGAATAGCAAGGCTGTACAAATATCGCATGAATCTCCCACATAATGAGATGGGCGCTAGAAGACACAGAATCAGGCGGAATCATTATCAAATGTCGGAGACTTAGCCAAGGCCCCCCCTGAGGAAATCAACTCATACTAGATAAAAAGCTATTCGTCTGGAAAAAAAGTTGCATTTAAAATATTTAACCTAAAGATAATTATTTTCCTGAAATTGGAAGAGTACTTCTTTTCCATAGGAGGACAATTTATTCTTACGAGAGAGCAAAACGATCGACTAAGAAGAAATATCTGAGTATGGAAATATACTTTTACAATAAAGGAATTTAATTTTTTTAGTATATGCATAAATAAGAGAATTAAGCAGATCATAGATCTGTAATCTATATGACCAGATTTGAATATAATACCTTACCTGAAATTAACAGTTGGCAACGGTTTAATCAGCCAGCATACAGAGTATTTAACAATTAGCAAGATTGAAAATGAAACGGTCGGCAGAAGGAACAATGAATGATATATAAATCCGATGAATAGAGTTAAACGGTATGATAATAGCTGGTCTCTATTTGCTGATGACGTAGATCTTGGTGATCGCTGACCTTCAGTAAATGAATTTATTCAATATTTCCACTATATGAAAAACGAAAGGAAATTGGCATCTAGCACAATCTGGTCTCATTATTCTATGATCAAACATAAGTACCATTGTTTCATTTATTGGGCGCAATCACAGTGAAAGTAATTCTAGTCTGGTGATCAGCAAGATCTGCCAGTTGGCGGCGTCGGGTTTGCCTTTTGTGTTACTTTCACAATAAAATAAATATTAATAATAATAAATGACATTCGCTTTATTTTGTATTTGGTCAATACACTTGACCCTATTGCAATATATTTGCTCCTTTTTAAATACATTTGATACCGGTTCCAATAGATTTTACGATTTTTGCAATATATATGACGCTTTTAGCAATAAATGTGTCAAACTTATAATTATATATGGAGAAGTGTAATACTATGACTACTTCTATGTGCTCAAAAGATAATCGAGAGAGAGAGAGAACAAAATACTGAAAAAGTTATTCATAAACTACACTTTAAGTTGGCTCAATTCATCTATCAGATAAACAACATACTGTATCGTCAATAATTAGTTGATAAAGTCGATATATGTATATATTTCAGTATATTACAAAATTTGGTATTTATAATTTACGGTAGACCGTGGCAGCGGAGTGGTTGAAGGAACGCTTAGCGATTTTCTTACTTACTGTCAAGGGGGGTTTCCTCGTGCCCCAATTCACCCTACTACTGATAAAAAGTTTCCCTGACAGACATATTCGAACCAAAAATTGTTTCTGTCGGGAGTTTGTTAACTCTTAATCCAGATTTATCTCTATTAAAGTTATATTGATTAAAGAGTGATTAGAAGATTAGGTTTCTATGTTTTCTCAATTTCTTCTGGTGTGCTACCAGTTGCCACAACTAAAATGTCGTCATGACACACTGACGTTTTCCAGACCTGCTAAAGCGTGTTGAAGATGCTTCTGGAAGACTTCGGGGGCAGACTTCAGTCCAAAAGGCATTCTTAACCAGCGATACCGGCCTTAACGGTGTGTTAAAAGTGCACAAGCGGCTTGACTTCTCATCTAGGCGTACAGTATGTGGTGATATCCTTGACGAGTATCAAATACGGAGAATAGTTTAGCTCCTGCGACACGAGCTGAAACTTCTTGTTCAGTCGGCATAGTATAGTATTCTCTTCGAATAGCCTCATGATTGAGTTGACTTACATCGAGACAAAGTCGGACGGAGCCATCTTTCTTCAGTACTGGTACAGGAGAGCCAACCGAATCTGTAGGTTCTGAAATAAGAGCCAGCACTCCTAGACGCTCCATTTCATCAAGTTGCTCCTTGACTTTCTCACGTAGGGGTTCTGGGATACGGCGTTTACTGTGTACAATCGGTTGCGATGACGGATCAATCTCGATGTGATGTACGACTCCAAGGTCCCAACAGTGTCTTTATCAAAGACATTCTTGTATGCTTTGAGAACGTCCTCAGGGGTCTGTAGTCTTTCTCGCTGGACAACGTTTACCTTGTTCTGATGGGCTGTCAGAGCAACTCCATTGCTAAGTGTGATAAGCCCAAGATCCATCGAAGAGCGAAGACCAATTACTTGATCTTCTGATTCCTTTGAAGAGATGAGAAATGGTTTCCGTGAAAGATTTTCTAGTTGTAACTTCACTGTACCATATGTAGCGAGAGTGGCACCACCGTAGCCCT
>JAUYWV010136813.1:0-10800 GCA_032274565.1 Nematoplana nigrocapitula
CATGCAAATCCGTCAAGAGAGTTGGGAGAAAAATACCGGTCAGACATACACCCACACACATACATTTCTCTAATTATAGATAGGATATTGTATATATATATATATATTCACATTTAATTAATGATGTCCTGCTTTCAACTACCGTACAAAAAACATTGGAAGCTTACTGAATACATAGTACTGACAATTTAGGTACTTTACTGAGATATTATCATGATATGTGTATACCTTGTTGAGAACCACAATAAAAGGCAGCTTGGATTTGTACAGAATGCTGCACGCATAGAGCATATTGGACATGAAGGTTGTTGGACGATGACTTCTGGGTGTATCCATCACGTACACCATAACAGTTGGATGACTGTAAGCCTGAAATAGGAACGATTCAATAAAATAAAAACAAATACATAATCACATAATAATGCAAACACATTATCTAACTTTCTACTGGCCATACGATCTAATTTACACACACTGGACTTGGTTTAACATAGCAGCCTGCGCTAGCAGCTGGGCGGCTGACTTGTATGGTAACCTGCTCTATAAAACATCGAATCTTGAGGCCACTTGTTCGGATTTGTCGAGGTCTCCGCTGGGCACATATTTTCCTCCTCTCAACTGTCACGTAAGTTGCGTGTTGTTACTGTCGTGTAGTACTCCACTGGACAAGCCAGAATGGCCTTATTTGTTGCCTAAAACACTCAATACGCATTTTGTTCCCTTCTACAGACTGGCAGATTCATTCAAACTGATGTAATATTTGTGAATAAAGATGTATAGTACTTAGAGAAATAGTAGTAGTATATACAGTACATAGAATAATAATATAAACGCTACGTTGAGATTATTTGAAATGCGGGATTGTCAAAAAAACTGTGCAGATGTCATTATTATGTACAGTATATCGGTAAACATTCGGACACAACACCAAAACAAAATTATAATAAACAGCTAACTACCTCATACCGTGTTAGATACTTGTTCACAGTTTATGGTGTCATTGGTGAACTGCACAGTTACTTTTAGGATAAAAATATACATTAAGTAACCGCGATCTTCAATGGTTATCTGGGGAAAAACTACAATATTAGACACACTAATTTTCAATTTCAATATTCAAATTAAAACATTCGACTTTCCTGCTAACACATTCTTATTTATTATTAGGACATTAGCATTTCGAATATATTACTTTTAAGAAACTAAAATAATAATATAATAAAATTTTATTTATGCAAATATTTAACATCACTGGAAATACAACAATAACAAAACACAAGGTTACTGTAAGAAGACCACGCATTTGACAGAGAGAACAAATATATTAGGGTGTGTAAATTTGTAGAAGAAATATGACTAAAAACAGCATTTATTCTACTACACAAAAACGCAATGATTCATTAGTCACAGAATTGTGTATCCTGCTTACCAAAGCTTCCGTGATAATTGTCCCCGAAGCGGACCACGTGAACACTTCGATTTGTCCGGGAGTATCCAGTATCACGTGACCGGCTTTGGACGCGCTCTTCTGAATCAAACCGAGAACTTCATCGAATTTGGTCGCGAACAAATTCAAAGAGGTCATAATGCCCCCGTTGGGGCCCAGACCATACTGTTTCATCACCTCCTTATATTTCACTGTATCACGAATGTCTGCAAAGAGAACCAAAATTGATGACATTTTCTGTGCACCGGAGTTAGATGCAACAATGAGTGGGAAAGTGGTGGTCAATTTCATGGATAACTTTGAAAATAAAATTAGGTTATTTGACCAAACTAAGAAAAATGGAAAGAATGGAAGAGAAAAGATGACCTGAAGGATTTGGGTGGACAAGATATGAGTGAATTCGAGATATGGTGTACAGACGACCATTCCAGCTAAAAATCAATAATGGTCAATAAAATCCCATAGTAGTAGAAATAGTTCTGCAGCCTCTGGGTCAGCTAAAAATAGATTGGGAATTCCCAAATGATAACGTCATAAGTAGGTTATCAAATCAGACTGTAGTATGCCATAAGTAGGTAAAGGTCACGACCAGTGGGAACAAATCAAAGTAAAGTAGGTCAAGGTTGTGTGGAATTCCGGGAGTTTCCCAGACAAAAATTCAATAATATCCCTGTCTACTTTGCAACTTAGTTGCGTTATATTTTTTAATTGATTCGAACCACAGTGTACATCCCAAGGCCTAAAAATATTACTCTCAATTGCAACTCACCAATATTTGTGGGAAATGGGACAGTATAAACAGCTGGATCCAAATTAATGGTGTAAGGCGGCCGCCCTTTCGACTGTAGATATGAGGAGAGCTGATGTACAAAAGTGGTCTTCCCTGAGCCGGCCATGCCCATCACAATAATGCATACAGGCTCCTCCCCCGAGGCAAGTTTTTCAATAGTTTCTGTCGAACTAGCACACGCCATATTTGAGAAAATCTGAAAAGTATGTTTAATACTTCTATATTATTTTTATTATCATTATTGGCATTAATATGATTACTATATTTATTTGAGCTACAGTCCAATATACTGTAAAACTAAAAATAAATAATTTTTGAAAAATTGCTGTTGAAAATTAACATTCTGGCTAAATTGAACAAATGATGAAAACTGATTTAGTAATTACCACAAATATTGCAAACAAAACATTGTGAAATAAATTCTCAAAGCTTATAAGGTAAGAAGTGTATTTTTAAGTGAAATGTACTATCAAAATTTTCAAAGTGAGTGTAAAACAAAAGAAATAATTGTTAAATATATTATTTTATATCTCTTTTTCAATAGTTCATTTTCCATCTATCAAGTCAGGATGGTTTATAAACTCTAAATTTGTTATTAGTAAATAATAAAAATACTAAATTTGGAATTGTTAGTGAGAATTGTGGACAATTTGTGCATATAAATAGTTCTACTATTAAGTATTAACTACAATGTATATTATTTGTGAAACTTTGCAATATGAAGGTCTTTTCTATTAATTTAGAACTTTACAAAAAAAAAAATTATATATCTATATAACTTCAGTAGTAGATGGGCAGCTAATGTAGTAGAAATGAGAAGTAAATGGGACAGAAGATATGTAGTGGTCTAGTGGAAAGTCAAAAGTTAGGTAATACAAAATGAGCAGTGGATGGTTAGCAAAATCAGAGCAGTGGATGGGCAATAAATAGGCAAATTATGAGCAATAGATCTAATGAGCAGTAGATGGGCAGTAAATGAATAGAGGATTGGTAGAAAAAGAGCAGCAGATGCGCCAGATGGGTAGTGGAAGGACAATGGATGGACTGATCATCTACTGCCTATCTGCTGCCCAGTTGTTGCTCATCCACTGCCTAATCTCCCTGCCAGGGAAGTAGCGCTAATATATCTAATAATCTTCAGATTACCTTATAATTTGGCATCAAATAATTTTTAATTAGTCTTATAATTTTGTAGTCACGCTCCTTTTTAAGCAAAGGGAATCTGTATGTACAAAGCTTTCAGGCAGTCCAGTGTAATAGCTGCTGCCTGCCAGCCCTGTCTGTTTTAGCTATTCATTTCTCTTCCCCCAGTATGCGGCAGAAAATGCTCTATAATCAGGCAGAGCACATATTATATATTCCAAGGTGTGCCTTTGCATCACTGAATCAAGTGGTATTGATTTACAAAGAGAAGACAAATCAAAAGACATGCATAATTTAAAAGCGTCCAGATTATTAGTCTCGAGTGCAGAAGTTTGTCAGCCAATATATCTACCCGTCTGCTATTCAGTTCTCATTCCCTGGCATGCGGCAGAAAATGCTCTATAATTTGGGTGAGCAGAGATTATATTTTCCAGGGCATGCCTTGCGAACGCATCACTGAGTCAAGTGGTATTGATTTACAAAACAGAAGACAATGTAAAAGAACCGAACGGTATATAATCTAAAAGTATCTAGATTATTCATCTCGAGTGCAGCAGTTTGTCAGTCAATACCTACTATTCTACCTGCTATTCATTTCTCTGCCCCCCCCTTGATTGATAGCGTGTAACCAAAAATGCTCTATAATCTGGCTGAGCGTAGATTATGCATATTCTACAGTAGATATGTGCCTTGCAAGCATTGACTGATGGTCTAGTTTTTGCATTCAGTTTTATAATATCACGGGCGCCGCGAGAGGGGTCAAGTGATTCCCCTTTTGGCTGATGGCATCTCTATGAAAAGTAAATTCGTATCCCTAAGAAAAAACTGTTGGACTGTAAATAGGAACTTATATCATAATACATAATAACTTTAACTAGATTATATGATTTATTTATTTTTACTTTATAAATGTTAGAATTTAAACAATAAAATTATTTCTATTTCTTGGGGATGCCAGCTCGATAGAAGTTTTTCTCCTCTGGTACCCCTAGCCATACTGGGGGCTTTGTTTAGGTTAGAGAAAAAGAAAAAATAATAAACTTGTATTTAACTTTTGCTCAGTTCAGGCTGATGGTGATAACATTGTTTAGTTTAATTTTGTTTCCCCATTTTAAGGGACGTTGTCTATGTTTGTTTTCGATTTGTAAAGGCCTTTGTTGTAGTTTTTTATTGTTTTATAGTTATATTTTTTCGGCTTTTTATGTTTACTTCGTCCCAAACAGCTGTTAATTGTTTTTATATGAAGGTTACTTGTTTTTAGTTATTCCATTAGCTGTTATTTGTTGATTTAAGCCCAGGTGGCAAATAAAAGTTTATTTATTTATTTATTCCTATATATGATGTAAAACATCTTTGAAACAAAGAAATTTTAAAGAAATATCTTCTATGATTTCAACTAAAGTTTTTCATAAAACCCAATTACTACTAATTATTAACTATTAACTATTGGCTTTATAGAACTTAAATATTAATTTGTAATCATGTTTGGAAAAGTTAATGCCTGCTAAACTGTACACATAGCCATAGGTGCCTAAATCAACAGTAAATTCATACCCCTAAGAAATGCCTCTTTTTCGAAATCCTGGCAGCGGGTGCATGGGTGGCAATATAGAGAAAAAATGACCCCCTTTTCCTAAATCCTTGGCTCATTTATACTGTTCAATTTTATAGAAGAAAAGTAAAATTCTTTTTATTTAGAGAATGATCATTTTTTTAAAGTTAGTCAGATTACGTTAATTTTATGTATCAGCTGTGCTTCTTTTCTCTGCCTATCTGCTGCTGAAGTTATGTACATAAAATAGCAGGCTGCACCAACACTGATCAATTTAGAATTTTTTAATTTCTATCTCTAAACTGCATGCCTATCACTTTTCGGTTTGGAGCTTTAAATAACAATAAAAATGTCTGAGAACTATAACAAAAGTGTACTAGTTGTACTTAATAGAAGATATAGCAGGGAACGTTTATTGAAGTTGCCTGGTAGTCGAGGTCTGGTTCATGTAGAAGATGTCATTGAACTTCTGGTTCATTAATCCTGGTGACGATTCTGTAACTCATCTGAACATTCAATTGATCTACGAAATTGCAACGAGCTGCCTGATGCTAAAGCTGGAGAAGGTAGCCTTGGAATTGTCTCGTTGGAGTTCCGCACCATGCTGTGAAACTTGGCTCTCTCGATTACTTCAAAGTTCACAGGTTGGAGATGGTTTCGAAGGAGAGTGTGCAGTTCGTCAATGGATTTCTGAGAGATCTCGTCCAGGGAACGCCAGGTCCTTGAGCAAGTTATATGCATCCTTCTCAAGAAGTCAGATAGAAGGCTGTTGGGTTCTCGTTATTGATTCTCTCATTGGTGAGGGCATACAATCAGAACCTCTCATGCCAATTCTCCAGTGCATTGGGATCCAAAATATCCAATTTCTCTAAACAATGCTCCATGGTAGCTTGTATCCTGCTTGCGACACCAAATGTACCAGTTATATTTAATAAAAGATATAGCAGGGAACTTTTATTGAAGTCGGATAGTAGGACTGGAGAAAATGACAGTAGCAGTTATTTTATCTATGTCACACAAACCAATTTAGCATCTGCTATATACAGTAAACTCTAATAGGACATTCTAGAAAAGTTGCAAAATACAAATAACTACTCTAATAGGACATTCTAGAAAAAGTTAAAAATATAAATAACCAATCAGAAAGCTTAGAGTCTCAAGTAAATTCTACATGCTTCTAGAAGGATACTTAACAGAACATCCAACTAACAGAATAATAAAAAGTTCTGGAACAGTTATTGTCACAAAAAGCTAACAGTTATATCTACTTATAAATAAGTCTTGGCTATGTGTTCTTTATCATCTTCTACATTTTTAACACCATCATCCTGACTAAGGCACCATTTGATGCAGAATTTTACTAGGTAACAGGGTAAGTCATAGTCAAGGTTTCTCAGTGATCAGACCATCATAGCTACCATGGCAGTGGGTAAACCTCTTTTTCGAATCACAATTAGAATTTTTAAGGGTATTTAGTTGGATCACATTTGTTAAAATCAATTTTCTCTGGCGAATAAGTTTAGAAAATTAGTCTGTATTGTTCTAATGAATTATTTAATCGGGCTGAATAGGGTATCTTTGAATTCTTTTGAACATTGGGGCAGATATAGGCCTCTTAGCAAAAAATTAATTGCTCAGTAATGCTTTTTGGAAAGCAAAGCTACAATGAGTTTTTAGTTCTAGAAAAAATCATTGACTTTGTCATTTATAATTATATGAATAATAAACAAGATTATTTGCGATATTAATATTTTTACTGTAATCAAATGAGTCACAAACACATAGTGCTTTGTAAAGCAATATTTTCCTGAAATAAATTTAAAAAGAGCTTATAAAAACAGCAAATTCATGTTTATTAAAACTCAAAGACTGGTTTCGACTCTATCTCATTAGACGGTAAGCAGCCCGAAGAAACATTCGTTTAAAACGCTCTATTTTATTCAATTAAAACCGATGAAATAAAATTCTGCGATGCTCGTCAGAGAGCTCCAGCGCAATATGTGAATAAAATTCAGTACACTCAGTCAGAGTTCAGGTAAACGCACAAAGATCAGTACACGACTGGAAAATCGATCAACACCGATTAAACGACAAAAACCAATTAAATAATAAAATGCAGGTTATAAAAGTCTTTTTGTACACATAAACTGGGGGATAGTCTCTTGATCCAGATAGCCTCCAAAATTTCTAGGATCTTAAACGACGGGGATCTTGCGAGGATGGTGAATCGTGCTATGGAATCCTCACGGTTGTTCGGTAGGCAATCGGTGTATTTCTGTAGATGTTTCTGTAGTGTCAAATAGCCTAGGTAGGACAGGGTTAAGTGTAACAAATCCCATTTCAAAATAGAAATGCATGTTTAGTAACCAATGTTAGTAAAAGTCACAAGAAAAATTCAGGAAGAAGGTATTTGCAACAGGCATGTAGCTAGGATTTTTCTTAAGGGGTGCCACACCTAAGCCAAATCATGTAAAATGCACTATAAAATTCATGGTAGTAATCACCCATTGGTCCACTTTCCACACAAAATATATCTCAGAAATCGTCGCCCCGCTCACAATAACATCAGAAACACAACTATATTTTGTTAAATGGACCATTGATTCTGTGTAATATGTATATGTAATATTTGCGCATGCACACTAATTTGTGTGTGGCCTATGATTGCTATTGTTAGTATGCGCGAGTTTTGATTATAAACCGGTGAAACCCTGTTTACCTATTGTGTAGAATATTGCATTATTTTCAAGTATATTTGTTGATGCATATAATTCCTACATTAAATTAATTATTTATATCATTTACATCAATGACAAAGAAAAAATAGTCAGACAGGAGCCCAACTGCAATTTATTTTTAGCAACCAACTCACATGCAGCAGCATTCTCATCTCTATTATTAATCCAATCAATGACAGCTGATGGCAACATCCTTTGCGGTAATATGCGCTTTATGTTAAACTATGGCACCAATTATGTCGGTCTTAGTTATGCATGTAGAACTGAGACAGTGTTGCAGTGTTTCATGTGCTCAGGCGGCGCTTCATCCTGTGGAGGTACATGCTGGCCAATTCATCTAGCTGCCTGCCTCATAAACTCCTCCCACTCCATGAGCAGCAACTAATCTACTGTCCTACATCATCGAACAACTAATCGAAAAAGCAGCAAATATGTCATAACTTTAGCTAGTAATTATTATTCATAGGGCCAATTATATCATTAATAAGAAATCAACAAATATGAATAAAGGATTTTTATTTGCTTTAACTATATTTGAAAAGGCACAGATTTTATCATTAAAAAATAATTAAAATAACTATTATATACATATGACAATAGTCATACAAAAAGGCACATCACTTTTAATATAAAAAACAATATAATTTCACGATTTTCAAAAAATATATTTTTTTTATGAAGTTTAAAGAGAAACAAGAGCACAACTTGGTAACTTGGTTGATTAACATTTAATCTAGACATATTTCGCTTATTACTTATATAAATATAATAAGTATCATTACAAAACATGTTATTTAAAAATGGAGAGACTCCACTTATTATATCCACCAATATTGGAGCCAAATTTCATGGAACGGAATTTTTACATGGTAAAATAGTCCAAAATAATTCAATTCGTGGATCTATAGCCAATGTCTATACACCTAGTAATATGTAATCAATGTGATTTCCTCCAGCTATTCCAATATTTCTTTTTACTCCATTGTATGCAATCTGACGAAACATGGCCCGTGACAAATGCATAGACTCATAGGGCCATATTCAAGAAACAATTTTAACTTAGAAGCGCCACTAACTAGTATCACCTCTAACTAACTTAGCTAAGTTTCCATAAGCCATTGCTACTCAGTGGCCACTAACACATCACCGCTGACCTAGATGAAATAGCATGATCCTATTGGTTTGTGGATAGCTGCACTCAGATTTCCCCACATTCTATATAAGTGCAGAATTGCCCCTCCCCATTTTCTAATTTTTAACTCCAGCATCGCCAGTGGTCTATTTTCCTTGTCTGACAGATAGGTTCATATCGTGCCCTGTTGTCACATAACCGGTTAAGGGAAAGAACTCCATATTTTGCCAGAATGTACCTGCATTCTTCTTCACTCTCACTATATATCTGCTAGCTCTACAAAGTTTACCATAATTAATAACAGAAATATATACTCTACTCTGGGCACTCTCAAAGTCTGAGTAGACACTCCAGTGCAGGGGGTAACTACAGTAGGGACAGTGCAACAATAATTGCAAACCCTAAATTTAGCTGTCTGTAGAAAGACCATAATATATATATATAGGGAAATTCTGACACAAAGCATATCACAAATGCAACGAGTGGTGTCTTTAGAAAATGGTATCTGCGTTTAAATTCATAGTTATCGTAGTGTTCAAAAAGATTAGTTCTGTTGATTAGGATGTTTCTACGAATATGCCAACTCCTTTCTTGTGAATTATGAAGTTCTATAAATCTCGCGTTGCAGCAATAAAATTTATGATCAGTAAATATTTTAGCTCATTTTACTAATTTGTACTAATTACTAATATGCGCTGCGCAAATTACCTTTCTGCAATTAGCGCAACCATTTCAAAATCTTTTTATTCTTCTTCGATTAAAATGTTTTATGCTCGCTCTCCTAAACAAATTCCCTGCACTTATAGCAAATATTCTTTGAGTTAATAAGTTTTCTGGCTTGAGCTAATAACAAATGGCTTGCGCTAATTGCATATTAGTAATTAGCGCAAATTGGTAAAATGCGCCCAACAAATACACTAGAAAAACGGATTTAAACATGCACCCATCTGCCTCTACATTTACAGCTTAGCGCCAACTAAGTCACTAACTGGTAGGGAGGTAAAATTGCTTCTGTCATCTGAAACTTAGAGGAGGGAAATAGGTTAACACATCAGCCACTAACTTTGACACGTGTCTGTACTCACAGGGGGTTGTGAGTGCTATTTATAGAGGTCATGTCAGCCACTAAGTTAAAATCATGTCTGTAGCCCAACAATACTTAGAGGTGGTGATGGGTGCTATTTTTAGAATCATTTTAGCAGTCACTAACTAAAAGTGTTAATATTGCTTCTGGAATATGGTCCTTAGTTAGTAATGGTTGGTTAGTAAGCTAGCCTCCTACCTAACAGAAAAAGTGCCACAGCATTGACTCTTTCTAATAGACAAAGTGCAGTGTTCGCTCTATATTAGCTTTCGTCCTTTTGCATCGATGCCATGTCCAAGCGGCGAATTCTTCTCTGTTAGTGATTGGATAGCCTAAACAACCACCTTTTTACCTTACCCACGAGCGAGCTGAGTCATCCTGCGATGATAACTCTTGAGTTGTGCAGAAAGCAGGCTCGTAAGCTACATACATATTTCTTCCTTACTGCCTTAGCTGTCCTTGTTCTGTTTTGTCATTGTGAAATGAAAAGACCACCTTCCTCAGTCAACAGCACTCTGGCCAAGAAGCTGAAAGAAACTTGTCAAGGCTTAACACTGCAGGAGAAGCTTTTGATACACGACTGAAGAACCACAGCCAGCAAGATGTTGAAAATGTGCTCGTCATCTCTTGTGGACAGCTACAAAACAAGCTGAAAAAGGAGGTGGTATTTAGGAAGGAAGCTGATTTATGTCATGGTTTTTAATGCAGCACAGAGTAGGAAAAAAAATGAATCGAAGATGCTCTTCTTGATTGGTTCCATTTTGTAAAATCACGGAACACACCTGTCCAGTGATTGGCAAGTTAGTTGGCAAACTAATTGATCAATTTGCAATTAAATTAATGCGGCAAACTAATTGAATTAGTAATTGAAATTATTTTTAAAAAACAGCTAATTTATTTTCAATTAAATTAGT
>JAUYWV010136835.1:0-10800 GCA_032274565.1 Nematoplana nigrocapitula
GAACATCAAAGCCGTCAAAGATCTCACCATCAACCCGATCCAGGCGTCCAGGTTCTGGGAGGAATTCAAGACGAGATGTAGGAGGGAGTAGTTCTGTGGTGGTTTTTGCTTGCACGACGACGACGACGACGACAACAACAACATCTAATAATACACAGATTAACTAGATTGACAAACTGGCAGTGTAATGACCTGGATTTCGGACTGAAGCCACCATTGTTCGGATTCTACAGGCTTTAGATTAGAGACTGTGAGGCAATCAATAATATCCGTTGTCCTGTACTCTAATCTAAAATTAGAGCAATGGCGTCTGTTCGAAATCCAGGTCAAAATACCACCAGTTTGTCAATCTAATTAATCTCTCTATTAATTATTAGATGGTATCTATGGATAGCTCTATACGTCACATCTGGCAGTTTATCTGTGCTTTATGTTAGCTATTGATTTTATTTCAATATGATAGTGTTATAAAACTGCCAGGACAAACTTTCTATTAATGCAAGTTGATTGCCAAGAAAATATCAAACAACACTGAGTACAATTCTTATGGAGCACTTTTTATACAACTGTCAGGTTATGCATTACTCACAACAAGTTCAAACTACAACTGGATGCGTGAGAAACAATGTGTCTAGTTTACAGACAGCCTCTGAAATTCAAACCAAACACTCGCCGAAGCGTGGGAACGTGTCCAGAATACAGGACACCCCATCAGATTCCCGCGCTGCAACTGTCACAGAGGTAAAATCAATAACAAAGCAGAAATATTCCACAACAGATAGTTGAGGTTATTCAGGTACATTCCTACGCTCACAGCTGTTAGGCGGTGAATAAGCTTTCGGGCAGAGAGCTGAAGTAAAACATTTGTAAAGATAATAATGGCCGTTTTTTCGGGTAAGCTGTTTATGCCCCAAAATAAAAAGAACCATATGTAAGTAAAATACTCGAGCTACTAACATATCTGCTTATAATCGGTCATTAATAACGGTGTAATTCAATGTAAAAATGTACCAGATGCGTTTTTTGGAATGCAGTGTATTTTCATAAAAAGAGACAGGTATAAAGTCAGGTCCTTGAACCTGAAAAGACGTAGTAAAGATTGGAAAAGTGATGGAGCATACCCAGATCGAAGTTGTACATGGAGTAGGTCATGAGAATATCGTAAAGGGTAGTCAGATTGCCATCCGCCTTGTTCTTGAAGAATTCGTTGCCACGATCGGTACGATGCGTATCCTTCTCTGCAACACCAACAATAGATGCCTTATAGTGAGTACTGTACTGTAGAGAATAAGAATGAGTTCAGCTAAATAAGAGTTTTTATTCGGCTTTAATACTGTCTTTTTATACTATATAGTAATAATAATTCTTTGTGTTTATCTGTGACCTTCTATGGCGAAAAATATGCCACCTAGACGAACAAGACTTAATACGTGACCAGAAACATACACACATGGAAAAACACAATCGAGTAGAAATCAAAGTTTGCGGAAAGGAAGGAACACAGATGGTTATATATAGACCAAAAAATAGAAAAATAATGATTTTTTGTATTGTTCGTAATGGGATTTTTTTTAAAAGTTTTAATTTAATTTTGTCAATATATTTTATATTGCGCGTGGCATTTCTTACTAATCTCATCCTAAATTGAAAATCTTGTCTTGCGCGGCATAGATGGTATAAATACAACTAGGATACTGCTCTATTCGACGAAAACTCATGAAACGATATCACATGTTCATCTGGCTAAAAATACACTATAGAGTGAAAACAGCGACATAGGCACACCAGTTGACTATCCAAATTCGCATAAAAGAAATTACAAATCGCGCACAGACATGTGTAAACTGGTAAATTATGTAGGAATAACGTCTAAATGAAATACTTATGTGCATGCATTTACGTGTCTAACAAATTCCTCGCCTTATCCGGTAATATTACATCCATGCCATTAGTAATTAATTTTGTCTGTTTGTACAGTTCATAGCACAACAACTAGCCGGCAATTTGCAAAAGTTACCAGAAAATAAATATTAGCACACGACAATATTTTGCCTACCAAACAGAAAAGACACCCCAAATAGAAATTACAAAATTTAGCGCGCGTGTCTAGCGTCTACTCTACATATAGGGGCAGTATTAAGCTTGATCTCTATGTCACATAAATGATAAAAGAGGATTGTATTTGGAAGGCATAACGCATTTCTTTCCACAGAAAACAGAAAGATAACTATAATTAATGGTATAAAAACATTTAAACACATAAAATATAAAAGGAAAATACCAGAAAAATACGAGTTAAAAAGTATGGTAACGGAAATTTACAATAACTGAATTTACAGTACTACTTAACCTACTGTACTGTACATACGTTAAAACCTGAACAGTGGAACACATACGCCATAAATGCGTACAGTCAAGCGGTGTGTCTATAAATAGACAGCGCGTTTTCGCGTCGTCTTATGATACAGCTGATCACTCACGATTTTTTTTGCAGGCTTTGCTCGTATTAGGCCTAACCATCCACAGTCGTCGCTATGTCACGTGATCATTGGAGAATTTCTCGTTCAGTTAAATTTGCATTGATTATTCTTTGCATAACTATCTTATTTAGAATTGGAGGGTTGACGCTTCGGAATAAGATTAAGTTGTTGCTTTTACAGCCAAAACAATTAAATAAATTATCAGAAACAGAAACTTCACTCAATTCTGCTTATAAATCAATTTTACAATTACAGTTCACTTTCGATTAAGTTTTTATCAGTTGGACAGAGAGGGGTTTCAAAAGAAGAGTCTGCGAAGAACGGTCACTGGTTTGGACGATCCGTAAGCACCAGAAAAGGTGGATGGGTCATGTGTTACGCCATGACTGCCCTCTGAAAAAGGTGATTGGGGGAAGAGAGGAAGGGGAGACGGGGAAAGGAGATGCTGGACGATCTACAGGATGGAAGATCGTACACTGCTGTAAAGCGGTTAGCCGAATTGACAGAAGGAAGAAGTTAATTCAATAGGTTCAACTGTTGTTGGATACAATGCGTAGGACTAACTGCACTTTGTGGGCCATCAAACAAATAAAACGCAGCAATGTAGGCTCAATTAGTCTGATTAAGGCTCGACAAATGACGCTTGTCTGACAGCATTATCCGAAATGCATCGTTTAATCAGGTCATTTAGAGAAGCTGGCTGGTTGTTGATAATAAAATTCACTATCGTTTATAGTTTAGTGTCAAGGATAATCAGTCAGACGATTGTCTCTACTTCTACAGTTAATGTACATATCGCAGTGGTTTTCCCTGTTCAGACTTTCATACTTTAACAATTCGGCACTTTTTTACAGAAAGGCAAACTAAAGCATACCCAAAATTGTTTGCTTGTTATAACTTAGGAATTAATATACAACTTGAATATGATAACTCAAAATAACAATTGAAGGTTGCAGCAAGTGATAACCAAGGTCGAAGGTCGAGATTATGAAACCAGTGCTTTAACCGGTTACACTGTGTTCATTAACAAGCAGACATGTCGGCATTAATAATGCTATTTTAGTGCACGCTACAGAAGTGATGAAGCTAACTAACCAACATACAAAATGAACACTATCCAGAACTGCTTCGCCAACACGCCAGCAGAGATAATATCGTTTCGAGATGGCTGTGTGAAGTATAACTCATGGATTTTTCTGAGCCTCGCGCAATAACATACATAGGGAAGTCAATCCAATTTTTTGCATGTAAACATGCTCGAAATTTTAGTTTACAACTCAAAAAATGCTATATATTTCCAATTTCAGTCTCTCAATTGAAAAGGACTCTTAGATAAATAAAATGTTTGTCCACATTTTAATACATGTACTACTACAGCTTCAGCATACTCTCATCAGTAGTACTGTAGGCATTTAAAATACACATCATTTACGAAATCTGTGATAACGTATAGTTTCCTGTTAGGAGAAGAGCTACTCGACGATCTATCTTGGCGATTACAGCCATAAACGGCACATAATCCATAACGTATATTATGCTTCTTAAGAAAAGTGTGCATATGTACAAAATGACGCCTATAGAATTATTTACGTCACAATTGCGTTTAAAACAAAAAAAATATTATCAAGGTTTTACGAATTAAAACAGCATGAATTGTTCTCTATTTCATTAGAAAAAATTATGAATTATAATCTTTCCAATGATGCATCACTCCCTCGATTTTTTAACTCAAAACCAAAAGGTCGTATAAAAAATTTGCGCTACGATAGTTCATATAGAAATCGGCGGAGTTTCTAAACTCTATACCATAAGCGGGCAAACCTTTTAGACCAGGGATTGGATAGTACTTTCGGAGATAGCTCGAAGCTAATCATCTTGTCCTTGGGGTTCGCCTCCGCTAGAAGGGCCTGTATATCTTGGAGGATGTTGTTCTTGTCCTTGAAATTGAACCATCTTAGCGCTTCTAGGGATGATTTGCTGTCAGATACTATGAGAGCTTTCTTCCAGGCTCCACCATTGGCATTCAACCATAGGACTACGTTCCTCAACGCGTATAGCTCCGTTTGGTAGGGGGAGCATAGTCGTCCTGCTGCCTCTTTGATGGTATCAACAACCTCGAAAGAGGTATCTGTTTGCTTGACGATGATAGTTGCCGCTCCCCCATTTTCGTTACTATTTTAAGGCCTGCCGTTGCAGAACCGTAACGTTATGAAGACTGAAATACTTCCAGTTCACAGAAATCTCTATGTCTTATTTTAAGCAGTTAGGAGAGGCACATGCGAGGCGAAACATGTTGTTACCCTGATAAAATGCGGATCCTAATATTGGCTATTTTATATTGGTCATATATCGGGCAATCAACAGATGATGACAATATGAGCATCGCAATATAGTGGAGCTATAAACAACTTGTATATGCGTAGCAAAGCATTGCTCTGAATGACCGCAAACTATCACCCAATAATCAATGAGTCAAAACGGCACAAAATAACTACAGTGTATGGCTGGGTGAACAGCAGGAGGAGGAGAAATGTGCAAACATGCAGTGAGGGGATCTGGACAACCATATAGAGCTCAGACCGCAGCACAGTCACGTTTAGAGGTAGCACATCTGACATCTGACACACCACCGCCTTCCGTCATAATCGCTGTTTTCGCAGCAGATCAGTATACAGGATGGTTGTAAAACAAAGCAAAATACGTATCAACGGCAAAGTGGATAAACATCCGGCTTGTTTGAATTTTGAATTTGAAATTAATTTGACCAATGAAATTATTTCTGAATAACGCCGGTATTTTTAAATCAATAGGTGGTTGGTATTTTCAGTTTTTAATCATGGCGTAAAGAAGGCGTTGAAGAAATTCAGAGTTCCATTGCATTTGATCTGGTAGTCACATAATTTTATAATAGAGCAAGAGAAGTACTCAGGTTGCGCGATCGAACAATACGACCTTTTGATTAGGAACTCGAAAACGAACTTCATGACAGGATTGAAATGGATGAAATTGGGAAGGCAGATAAATTCAAATTTCTAGGTTCATAGGCTACATCACACCATGCGGCAGAGTTCAAGATTCGACTGGAGATTGCAAGGAATACCACAATTAACCTGGCAGAAGGGTGGAAATCAAAGGACCAGCTGAACTTGAGTTTTGAAGTAAAGCTTTCGAAAGTTCTGGTGTGTAGCACTGCTTTGTTTGACGCTATGTGAAAGTTGGACATTGAGCAAGGAGAACCAGAGCATGAAGCTGTGGTAGGAAAGAAAGACAAATGAATGGATAAGGACTATTATTTCTCCTTCAGAAATACGATAGAGTTGAATAATTTTCAGAATTTACGCATTCCCCCCCCCCCAATATTAGCAACACAAATTCTAATCACCATCCTTTTGACTAACGCGCCATGATGAATGTGTTGGTGTTCAAGCGCGTGTGGTCTGAACTCATATGAAAACAACATATAGCAGAATGGGATTGCATGGTTATACCTGGTCAGTTTCTGATGGAAGTAATCGCAGTAAGGCAGAGTGTTAAGCACAACTCCAGCTAAGGAAGACCTGAGACGGGATCGAGGGTGAAAAAAACAGAAAGCAGAAAATATTGTTACATTGTTATGTGGGAACTGTGCGGTGGTTACGCAGGAGAAGGCACTTGTTTCAGGCGAAATTGATGCACCTAGACTAATCTACCTAAAACAAAATCTATACGGTAGGCTACAGTCCAAGGCCACGTGACGTGCTTTCACAACGTGATTATTTTAGGGGTATCAGCTAGCACCACCCTATGAACAAATGAAAAAACTCTGCATTGTTTAAAGACTGGGTGAGTTTCTATTTGATTTTGAAAACATTTTGAAAACTTTGCATGCAAAAAGTAGAGTAGCTATTACGGGAGAAAATTAAGAAAAAATAATTAGTTTTAAACAATACATTTTCTATTTTTCTATTAATCAAAACTTTCATAGGTTTTCAAAAGGTTTTAAAGTATTTTGCTCGAATGACAGATAGAAGAACGAGTCGAAATGGACAAAGAGACCAGTATATCAGTGGGTTTGTTATACACGAGACTTGTGAGAAATTTAGCATTGGCCGTAAAACTTGACGCTATTTGACACGAAATCTGAACTAACCAACTCAGCTGGTATTACTCACTTATGAGGAGAAAAGGCTGGCCGAGGTTGGTGCTGGTTGACCTGCCGCGGCTGGTCGAAGGCGAACATGCGGAGAGGCGAATCGGGCCGTAGACCGGCGGGTTCGCCCTCGGGGTAGCGGGGCTGGACAGTCACCTGATGCATCGCCTCTGTCGATCGGGCCCTGGTCAGCTGACACAGGCTGGTGTGGTCGGGCAGCGGGGAGGGCAGGCGAGGGGTGATAGGCCGGGAGGAGCTGCGTGACATCGGCGCGTTACCACGCGAAAATCTGAGTGGGCAGTAGTGGAGAAACAAGGAGCGGTAAGTCCATGATGCGTCCTCGGCCCTTCTTTCCGACAGACCTGGCCGCTTGTTTTAATTATGTTCAATTTTTTCAGCATCGATAAATGCAATACTACTATGAGTAGTGTAATCTTATGTAAAAATAAAAATGGAAATTTTACGAAATAAAAATATACTACTTATTAAAAATAATAATATATCCTCATGAATTTTCAATATTTATATTATCGGCTAAACAATCAATTTTTTAACGACAGATCTCGAACCTTTTTATGGAGTTGCGAGGATGCCTTTTAAAAAACAACATAGGTATCTTCCGCATGCCTCACCCAGTTCTGCCGAACTCCTCCACTATCATCAGGGACGAACAGGTGGCCACACCCGATGAATTCTCCCCCGTAACCGAATAGCGACCGGAATCTTCCAGCGTGACGTCATTGATCACCAGACTGAAGCGGTCCTCGTTGTTGACGAACTGATAGCGAGACGACTGGATGAAATCGCCGTTGAAGGACCACCACACCTGCTCGCATAGACGATAGCGATCGATAGAAATCGATGATTGGCTGTTCCTGCTGCAACTCTACATTGATTTTAAATATAACTAGGCTAGACGCAAGGAAAGCGTCATGGAGAACTTCCGGAAAATCAGCCAATCAGAGCTCGTGACTGGGAAAGAGAAAAATTGATTGTGTTAGTAATATTTTCTACGTTATAATGGCGTCATTGGCTGTACAGATTGAGGGTCTCGCAGGGGCATGCAATCACCGCCGTAGCCTCGACGCTACAGGTTTTGCATCTCTGCACATTTTTCTCGCGAGCCTAATCTGGGTTGTGGGCCATACAGAAAGAATAACAAGGTAAAGAAACAAGGACCGTCGTTTTCTTCCCTTCCTCCCGACAGACAGACCCTCTTCGAGAGACGCGAGGATGCTCAATTGTTCATACCAAGTTTAGGAATGTGGTCGTAAATTAAAATTCGGATTTCTTTTCCAAAATGATCATAAAAGAACTACCACACTTGAACTTGCCATTCTAATATTCTATTCAGTCTTCGAACAAATCGAGAGGCATCTAAAAAGAAGGAGAAGACGAAGGTGAAAAAGAAGGATAGTAAACGAAAGAAAATAGGAGGAAGGAGAAGCAGGAAAGACGAAGAAAAAGAATATCATTGTAAAGTGCCTCAAAACAAGGGAATCTATTTAACCGAGTGGTGTACAACAGGGCTAGCGAATGTCGTACCGTGGGTTCTGGCAGTCCGACAATCCTGCAGGCGAGGATCACCGTCTCCCCAGCCTTGACCACCTCGTCCCCGAAGAGTTCGAGAAATTCGGGCGGGGATCGCACCACGGTGTTGTTGAAGATGAGGGTGGTCCGTTTGTTCTCATCGACCATGTGACCCTCGGACGAGCGTCGTGAATGGCTCTGGACGGTGACGTTAGACTTGGGGATGATAGTGTCCATATAGTCGCCCGGTTCCGGAGTCCCCACCTCGACGCGGCATGTGGACTCGATCCGGCCGAGCGGATTGGAGGCCAGGAGTTTGTACTGGCCCGAGTGCGATTTGGCTGCGCGGGTAATCTCCAGGGAGAACTCGTCCCCCTCCGAGTGCATCTGGTTAGCAGCAGGCGAGGGGTGCAATGGAAAGTAAGATTTTACATTCTGTTTAATCCACCTGACAGTGAATTTCATCTAAAATGAAGTCTTCGCCATCAAGTATGCAGGTAGACCAACTTCAGTGGCGAATCAGGGGGGGGGGTGTACTTTTCCAGCCCCCTCCCCGGTCTTCCTCCTTATATTGCGCCCTTTCATACCTAGCCAGCCCGCCAAAAATATATAACCTCACTCCTGTCCTCGACACTTTTCCTCCAGGACCTCTACACCAGCGCCCCCTACTCCAGTCCGCAACACTTCTCCCTCCAGGGCCTCTACATCTGCGCCCCCTGCTCCAGTCCACGACACCTCTCTCTTCTCTAAGCCCTCTGTCGTCAATCCACCCCCTCCTCTGGTCAACACCGATTCTTCTTCTTTAGCCGACAGCCAAGCCAAAAGAGTTGGTATTATTGAATTCGTGAATAAAAAGTTGACAACATTCAGAAGTTTGAAATCTTGAATAATGTATATATACCTAGTGAGAAGGCGGTTTTTCCACAGACATAAATTGGTGGTTGCAACAGATCCTTTAAAAACAGCTGGCTAAATACATAAGAGGGATTAGTTTACTCGCCTAGTGTTGATGGTGCATTGCGTCTTATTCACTGCCGATATACCTCAGTCAGGCAACTTGTCACGAAACCGTTTTCATATATTGAAAAAAGCTACGGACTACTTCGATCAGCATTTTAAAGGGATAAAACAAGTCTATAAGAGTGAAGCGAGAGCATTCCTGAATATAATGGATGGACAACAAGACTCCGCAAATGTCGGTAAAAATGTACAATAGAAGATGATTCGACCAGTGACAATGTAAATGAGAAGTATCGAATTAATGGAGGTGACAAAATTCTTGAAAATTATTTTACTTCTAGTCCTAAATCAGCAACATACAGATCGAAGACAATTTAGAACGAGCTAATAGATATCATTGGAAAACACATACAAGACCACATTGTATCTGTAGCAACTAAATCTGGTATTTTAGAAAAATATCAGCAACATTTCCTATCACTAGCTGTGAATATAAACGCAGTATAAGCGTTTTGCGTTTGCTCAAAACCTATTTACGATCCACTATGGGTCAGTCCCAAATTAACTGCTTTAGCCCTAATGTACATATACATAGAGACTTGTCAATTAACAAACGCATCATTGTTCAGGAATTCGCTATAGAAGACATCCACGTCGCATTTTGTTGAGTAATATCATGCTGGACATATAACTTTCGGTACCTACCTTTTAGAGAGTATCATAAAGCTGTTGATAGTAAGTAACAATTCAATTGTTTTCATATTGTTTTTGTAAGTATACAGTATACATATGTATACATTGTACCTACAGGGAATATTATTTTACTATAAAAATCTACTACATCTATGTTACACATAATATAGTACATATTCGAGAATATTTTTGTTGTATTTTTAGCGCCCTTTAGAAATTGAGACCCCCTCCCCCAGGTATAACATAATCCTGGATCCGCCACTGATCTTTTTTGACATGCCAGATATGCGCGTTCTTCCGAACGTATGCGAAACAGGCGGATTTGACAGAGCATTACTATCACAAGTCATTTCTGATCTGTGTGTACCGTTTAGCTTTGTAACTGTCCTAAATTGAATTCACACTTATTCAAAGCGAGTGCGCGCGGTTAATGAGACGAACAATAAAAATTGTTGACCTGAACAGCAGATGTGTTGACTTGACCGATCCTGGGCGTTGTGACAATTACACTTGGTAATTCTGTAGAAAGGCGAAAATCCCCATGACAACACAACTAGAACCGAGAAGTACAGTCCGATACAGCAAAGCTAAACAAAATGGTAGACAATAAAAACAAACTGTTTTTTAGACACCCTGTATAAAGAGATATGGGAAGTAATTTTTTATCTTATCGAAAGCGTTTTAGTCAATTTTAACTTTGCAAAATACAGATATACAGCACAGTAGCTGTGCTTTTCCAGGGTTCATACGCTTTTCACAGAATAAAATTCCAGACTTTTACAGACTTTTTCCAGACTTTTTCAATATAATTTCAATATTGTAAATACACAATTTAAAAATGTATGTGTGTGCATCTTTCCCATTTTAGGTTATATAATATTATATACCATAAAACCTCGCATAATTATGTAAAAAAGTTAAGGATAAAGTACTTCATACAGTTGATACAAATAGCTATCTTATCTATACAAATTATTTAAATGTACCTATTTGTTGTCATACTTGCGC